>APFE030435118.1:211564-225624 GCA_000404065.3 Pinus taeda | reverse complement strand
CCATTTCTTTTGAAATTCGTCCAATCAAAGGAAAGTTTTTACACAAAGCTATTTATGAGAAGGAATGTTGGAAATACTCCATGCACTTAAGAAATGGCAACCCCACCTAATGGGAAGACACTTCAAGGTAAAAACGGATCATGATAGCCTTAAATACTTTTTAGAACAAAGATTATCCTCTGAAGAGCAACAAAAGTGGGTCACAAAGATGTTGGTTATGACTTTGAAATAATCTACAAAAAAGGGAAGCAAAATGTGGTGGCAGATGCACTCTCAAGAAAGGATGAGGATGTGGAAGCATTGTTGTGTGCCATTTCTATTATCCAAACAGATTGGATAAATGAAGCAAGGGAGGAATGGAAGAATGACGAAGAAGTGTGGGCACTTATTCGAAAGTTACAACAAGATTCCAGTACGTCGGATATATTTAGCTGGCAAAATGATTCGTTATGGTACCAAGATCACTTATACCTCTGTAAGAATTCCTAGCTAAAACAAAAGATTCTTATGGAATTGCACACTTCTCCCTTAGGAGGGCACTCGAGATTTTTAAAAACTTAGCACAGGGTTAAGAAGGATTTTTTTTGGGATGGCCTTAAATCAGATATTCAAAAGTTTGTGGTGGAATGTTTGGTTTGCCAACAAAATAAAGTTGAAAAACAATTAAGACACCGGGTCTATTACAACCTTTATCCATTCCAAGCCAACGTTGGGAGGAGGTTTCAATGGATTTTATCACAGGTTTACCCAAGTCTGAGGGAAAGAGTGTCATCATGGTGGTAGTTGACAGACTTACCAAGTATGCACACTTTTGTGCATTATCACATCCATTTAAAGCTAGTACAGTTTCTACTGCATTTATGGAAACAATTCAAAAGCTACATGGAAACCCAAAGATTATTGTAAGTGACAGAGATCCCATTTTCCCTGGAAATTTTTGGACAGAATTATTTTCTTGTCTTGGTACTCAGTTAGCTCATAGCTCATCTTATCATCCTCAATCTGATGGGCAAACTGAGATAGTAAACAAATGTTTGGAAGGATATGTTCGTTGCTTTGTATCTGATAAACAGACACAATGGGTCAAATGGTTGCCTCTGGCTGAATGGTGGTATAACACTTCCTTCATACAGCAACAAAAATGACCCCATTTATGGCACTTTATGGGTATCAGCCACCATCCATCACATCATATTTAAGAGAAAATTCTAAGGTTCAAGCAGTGGAACATCACATCGAACATCAACAACAAGTCCTCCAACTCTTAAAGGATAACCTCGTGTTGGCACAGAATAGAATGAAACAACAGGCAGATCAACATCGCAGCGAAAGAAGTTTTGATGTAGGTGATTGGGTATTTCTACGACTACAACCATATAAGAAAATGTCCCTCAAGTAAGCTAAGAAGGATAATAAATTATCACCAAAGTATTATGGTCCATACAAGGTGTTGCAAAAGATGGTACTATGGCATACAAATTGGAGCTTCCTGCAGCTTCTCGATTGCACCCAGTTTTCCATGTTTCATGTTTAAAGAAGGTTATAGGCGACAAGCTCCCAGTTCAAACAATATTGCCAGGACTTGACGAGGAAGGAAAACTTATATTGGAACCGGAAGCAGTCACAGAAACAAGATCTCGACAGCTACGTAATCGATCAATTTCGGAGTATCTTATCAAGTGGAAGAACTTATCTACGGAAGATTCCACATGGGAGGATGAGAATTTTATACAGAAGTATCCAGAACTACTCAAGCGTTTAGGACAACACTTTTTTGAAGGAGAGGGGCATGTTGGGTCCCTATAATACTAGTGATTACCCCATTACTATTGTAGTTATACCACTTATTAATATTGTTGTGCCCCTATTGCCCCCATATTGTTATTACTGTGCCCCATAGAATCCCTCTATTGTTATTTTTGTGGCTTTATATTATTATTGTTAGGTCGGCTAGATTATATTTTGACTCCTTAGACTCCTATATATAGAAACGAGGTTTTGTCATTTGAATCATCCAAGAATTGTTCATTTATGTAATGTAAAGGAGGTTTCCCCCTCAAAGAGGCTGAATTCTAAGGCATTGATCTATCTTTTCTATCTTTTCTTGAGCTGGTTTCATAACATTGGACTTGTCCCACTCTTTTCTTGAGCTGGTTTCCAGACATATCCCACTCTTGTTGTTCCAATATATCATTGTAGTCTCTAGGACCTACTCAAACAACTTTCCAAAGAGTTTTCTCAACCAAATTTCTTTGCAACTATCCATGCTAGCAGCAATATACTTTTCCTCTATGGTAATCAATTCTATAGACTCTATTTCCTACTCATCCAAGATATCATGGAAGATCCCAGGTGAAAAAACATCCAGAAGTGCTCTTCCTTTAAACGGCATTGCCTATTCAATCATGATCTATATATCCATGTAATCGAACATTTCTAGTAGAATATCTCAGACCAGGGGTGATCGTCCCATGAAAATATCTCAAAATGTGTTTAGTAGCATCCCAATGTGCATGGAGAGGTTCGGTCATGAATTGAATCAACATGTTTAGTGCATAACATATGTCCATACGAGTGTTCACTAATAACATTAGAGCCCCAATAAATTGTTTGTACTCAAACGGATTCACCAAACCAAGTCCTGCAGATTTGCCACATAGATTCTTGAAATTAATTTCCATAGGTGTGGTTAAGGACTTGCTTTCTATCATTCTAAATCTCTCCAAAATCTTTACTACATATTTTCCTTATGAAAGGAAGATTTCACTAGGCCTTTGCCACACCTTGAGCCCTAGAAAGTTTTTGATGAGTCCAAGGTCCTTCATCTTGAATTCATAGGCTATCTCCCTCTTACACTCGATCATCAAGGGCTCACTACCTGTTATAAATAGATCGTCAAAATATAAAACAAAAATCAATGGCATACCTTGGACCACTTTGAAGTAGAGGTTGGAGTTAGCTCTACTTCTTTTGAATCCAAGCTTCATCTGGTAACTATCTATGAAAGCGTACCATGCTTTAGGGGATTGCTTCAAACCATACAATGTCTTCTTCAACCTGCAAACACGTGTCTTTCAATCCTCTGCTTCAAATCCTTGTGGCTACTAAACATAGACATCTTCTTGTAACATGCCATGAAGGAATGTTGTCTGCATGTCCATCTGATGAAGGGTCCATCCTTGACTTGTAGCAAGGAAAAATATAGAACGAATGGTGGTGTATCGAGCCGTAAGAAAAAATATATCATTATAATATATCCCTCTTTCTAGGATAATCCTTGGGTAGCGAACCTTCCCTTATATTTTTCAATGCTTCCATTGACTCCATGTTTGATCTTGAATAGCCATTTTGAAGTCACCACATATTTACCCTTCAATCTTGGCACAACATCCCATACATCATTCTTCATAATTGATTCGTATTCTTTGGCCACAAAATCCTTTCAGACTTGTTCTTTCACATATCCTTCAAAGGTGTGAGGCTTAGCTTGAATCATGTTTCTCATATCTATAATGTATCCCTCATAATTGCCTCGCTTCTTTCTTTCTATAAATTATCTCATGATGGGAATGTGTCTCTCGACATCTTGTAATGTATCATGAAGCCAAATTGGCTTCTTCCTTGAAGGAGGATCACATGTAGGAGTATCCAAGGGGTCCATGGGATCATCAATAATGTCTCTCTCATATTCAAGCATGGAAGTACCTTCTATAATATCCATATCATCATTCTTCTTCTCAGGAAGAGGAGGCAGGGGAAAGTCCGTAGCTTTTTCAAGGGAAGCATCTTCATCGAACATTACATCCCTCCTAATTTCAACCTTCCTTTGACTAGGAATATATATTTTAAATTCTTTAGAATCTTCACATATCTAACAAACATACCTTTTCTTCTTATTTATTCCATATTGTTTCCTTTCTCCTTTGACACATGAAAATATATGGAGGTGACTAACATCGGGCTTGAAACCAATGAATACATATTTAGGAGTCTTATTACCCAATCCTTAAGGAGTTACCCTATTTTGAACATATAAAACTATATTAGTAGCTTCTCCCCTAAGAAAATTTGGAAACTTTTGATCTTGGAGCATGGCATAGGCAGCTTATAAAATAGACACATTATTTATTTCAACCACACCATTTTTTTCATGATTATAGGGCACAATATTCTCTGTATTGATGCCTTCCTTCTTGCAAAAATTTATGAATTCGTTGGAAATGTACTCTCCACCATTTTGAGAATTGAAGATCTTAATTTTCTTCCATGTTTGATTTTTGACCAAAGCCTTGAAATTTTTGAAAAAATCGAAGGCTTCATCCCTATGCTTCAAGTAATATATCCATGTCTTCCTTGAGAAATCATTAATAAAGATAATGTAATAAAAATGACTGCCAAGAGAGTGTATGGGAATCAGACCACATATTTCAAAATGAATGAGTTGGAGGATTTCATTTGTCTTGTTCTCACTAGCGGGGAATAGTCCCCTTGTATTCTCACATCCAAGGCATAATCCATCATCTGGAGCTTAAAAATCAGGAATTCCAAAGACCAATTTATTCAATTTCGGAAGGGTTTAATAGTGTATATGGGTCAATGTTTAGTGCCACAACTAACCTTGATTATTAGTATCATGGACCAATGCTAGAAGAGGTATTCCATTGACTCTATAAAGTCCTTCAAATATAGATCCCATTGTGAATGCATCTTTCATAGGGGATCCCACTTGACAATTACATACTTTTCCCTTGATGAAGGCAAACCTCATCCCTTTGTCTTCCAAAATAGATATAGATATCAAATTCCTCATCAAACCTAGCATATGTATCACATCATGAATCAAAACAAATTCCCTAGAGTACAAAAAAAAATTAATAGATGTAAATCCTTTAACAAGACGAGTGGAGTTGTCTACAAGAATAATTTTCAAACTTGACTCCCTCTCCACCATATAAGAGAAAACTTCCTGATACCCATATAAATGATGAGAGGCCCCACTATCAACCAACCAATTGTTTGAAGTATCCGAAGGAGAGCAAATAGAAAGTGTATAAATAAGAATAAATTCAGATTGATTAGAAACATTACTTTCATACCTGGTGTTTCTTGACTTATTTTGAGGACGGTGGTCTCCTTCATGATCACTTGGAGCATATCTTCTTATTATTTCGTCTCTTCCATTTCAATCATTACCATTTCCTTTTCTTCGATTACTAAACTTGTTATTATTGCTTCTAGTATTGTAGCATGGACCATTGTTCTTCTCTAGGAAAGCTTGAGCATAGTGGCCTTTCTTGTGAGAATTGCAACATTCAATTTGTGATGCTTATTTTTCATTCCTTCTCTTTTAATTTCGAGTAGGAGGCTTCCTTGAATTTTATGGACTTCATTTTCCCTTATTTTTCTTGTTATAAGTGACGAATGCAACAAACTCTCCTTCTTCATGCTTTTGTATCCTAGCTCTAGAAACCATCTTGGATTCTTCTTGAGTGAGTTTTCTAACAAGATTATTAATGATGGGAAAACATTGTTATTTCTTATAGTGGTAATGAAGGTTTCCCAAATAGGAGGGAGACCTATAAGGGTCATAATAACTAATTCCCTGTCATGCACAGTTTCCCCGACTTTCTGCAATCGAAATCTAAGATGAGATATCCTCATAATGTAGGATTTCATGAACTTTCCTTGATTCATCTTCATATATTTGAGTTGATCTTTCAAAGATATGATTTCATAAAAAATGTTGACTTCATACATGTCAACAAACTTATCATACATATCCTTAGACTTTTTAAAATTCCTAACATAAACAAGTAAATGATCTTGTAAACTGTCAACTATAATTTATTTTCTTTTAATTCACCTTTATTGTACTTGTTCTTTGTAGCAGTGGAAGCATTCTATGGACACTTAGGTACTTTTCATTGTATGTATTCCCGAGCCTAATTGTCTTCAACTATGATTTCCTACCTAATATTCCAAGCAACAAAGTTATATGGGTCACCCAACTTCCCATTTCCCTTGAAGAAAGAGGAAGACATCTTGACTTGATTAGATAGGCTGCTTCAACTTTCAAAGATGATATCTCTACCTTGTCTCCTATGGGCCTGTCCTTCACCTTAGCTCTAATACCATGTTAATTTTACACTTCCCTATGTTGTTTCAATTACTTTATCCCAATTCAATTGTTCAATTCGCAATCTTTTAATAATATTTAATACTTTTCAAACAATCGAACCAAATTTGGTCAATTACCGGGGAAAAACCATAAGGGGAAAAACCCTTTGTAATTCTTCTTCTATTAGATTGTCATAAAATGTTCAGAAAAGAGTACAATGAGATCATTCAAAAATATCCAACAATGTTAACCAAACAATATCATAATTATGATCCCAATAGAAATACTTATCAGAGTTAGCTTTCCCAATCCACGGTCAACTACAGTTAACTGCATTCAACTGTCAAACTGAAACCCTAGATCCCAATCGCATGGAGGAAGAGTTATGGATTCAGTTGAGATGTTCCAACCACATGGATGAGCCTGTGTGACCACAATTATAGCCAAAAATTCCCTGAGTCAACCCTACAGTTGTAATGCCCCTTAATAATAACAATAATAATAATAATAAATTAAAAAATAATAATATTAATATACAGTGATAAATAATAATAAATATAATAATATTAAATAAATAATAAATAAAAGAGAATATATAGCGTAAACAAATAATAATAGTAAATAAAATTGGAGTTTAAAAAAATATTATTAAAGTAACTATAAAAATAGTAAAATAAGTAATAAACAAAAAGTAATATAAAATAAGAAGGATTTAAATTAAGAGCAATATTGAATTAAGTAAAACTTAAAACAAAGAAATAAAAGTTGCATGTTAAAACATGGATTGTGTGAGATAGAAGAATAAGAGTGGTGGTGCAACGAAGGCGACTAGGGTTTCTGCTGTCTGAATAGGTTTTTTCCATGATCGGACACAGAGGAGGGAGCTCCACTCCCTCCTACAAGGAGGCGGTGGCAAACAAAGGTAAGAATCCTCCGGAAATAGGTAGTGGTTATGCTGAGGAGGGAAGAGGAAATAGAAAGTACCAAATTGAAGGAGAATGATGGCACAAAGGACAAGGAGGAAAATGAAAAAAAACAAGGAACTAAAGACAAGAATCAGAAGGGACCGTGCAAACCCAAAGTTGAAATCACTCCTAAAGTAGTTTTAAATGTTCCAGCACTACAGGCGCACAGGGAGCACATGCAGACTTATGCAATCATATGTAAATTCATGGGACTATGGTCCACTGAAAAAGCATTGCAAACATGGATCAGATACCATTGGAAGCCCGAAGGGAGCATTGATTTGCATCTGGGGTCCAAGGGTTTTTTTACTGTGGTGTTCACTAACATTGACGATAAAGACAAAGTATTTGAAGGTGGGCCCTACTTCTATGCAGCAACAGGGCTCTATATGCGACCATGGATAATGAACTTCGTACCGGAGTGGAAAACTTTTACTTCAGTCCCGGTTTTGGTAAGACTCTATTCTCTACCTCTTGATTATTGGAAAACAGAATCGCTTCCTACCATAGGCAATAAATTAGGACAGTTTGTCAAGGCTTCTGAAGCCACAAGGAGGGGAAAATATACCTCCTTCGCAAGGATCTGTGTGGATATGGACCTGTCTAGAGCTGTTCCGGATGAGTTCATCTTGGAGGTCTTTGATGAGGATTGGGTGTAGACAGTCGACTACGAGCATATCCCATTTAGATGTCGTTGATGCCATGAACATGGGCACCTACTAAGAGACTACCCCCTTAGCAAAGCAGAGAACAAAAGCAAAACAAATACAATGAAAGACTCAAAAAGCTTTCATAAAATAGTCCATAAAGGAAAAATCGGCAAAAAAGGGCCAAAGCAACACCAAAATGAAGGACAAAAGGTTAGTTAGAATCAGTTTCAAGTTCTTGAAGAGGATGAAGAACTACCAGTAGAAGATAAAGTAATGAATGAAGGTTATGAGAAAAAGGACAAGGAAGAAGAAAATGAGCAGACTCAAGAGAATGAGAAACAAAAAGAGATCATGCTGAGTAAATTTGAGCTGGAAATGGATCACAAAATGACCCACACTGAGATGGAAATGGAGGACAATGAGCTATAGGAGATTCTTGATAAAGACAACTTGGATCTAGAAGGGTTCTTGATTCAGGGAACAACTGGCGGGGCCGATTCACTACCACAAGAAGAATGTAACCGAATACAACAATTATTATTATGGAAAACTAGAGCAAAGGGATTGGAGGGAGTAAATAGCATGGAAGGACAGAGCAATGAAGGGGTGAAAGCAGTAAAAACTACTCTGGGGTTAGCACCAAGAAATCTAGGAAAAAAAAGAGGCAGGAAAAAGCAGAATGAGCTACTGATGGAATGTGGAAAGCTTATGGTAAACTTAGGTAAGATGAAATATCTAACTAGTTACTCCTTTACCAATTTTTAATTATGAAGTTTACATCTTGGAATATTAGAGGTCTTGGTAGCAAGAGAAAGAAGAGAATGTTGGTTAATAGAATGAAACAGGCAGTTCCGGATATCATTTTTGTCCAAGAAACGAAATGCTCCATACAAAAGTTAAGGCAAATCCATAGTAAATGGCTCAGCAGGTTTGAGTTTCTAGAGGTTAAAGCAGAAAACACAGCAGGGGGTACCCTCACTCTCTGGAATCCCCAAAAACTTGGAATAATTGATGCGGAGGCATCAAGGAATTATTTATCGATGGTCATACAGCCTATAAGAGACATAAACACTTACCTAGTTACGAATGTTTATGGCCCGCAAAGATTAGATGACAAAATCAGGTTTATAGATTCCTTGGTGGATCTACGAGTCAGATATGCAGGATTACCTAGGGTCATAGGAGGGGACTTCAATATGATTAGATCTCTCTTGAAGAAAAAAGGGGGTACAAGAGCTCTAAACAAACATTCCTTAGCCTTCCAAATCTTTTCATAAAACATGAAGCTTATGGATGTTGAGACAAACAATGGCCTCTGCACATGGAACGATAAAAGAGGAGGGGATTCCTAGGTAGCCTCCAAGTTAGACATATTCATGATCTCTGAGGATCTCATGCTTCTAGACAAGGAAATTATAGCAGGAATTATTCTTTTTGGAGACTCAAATCACTGGCCGGTGCAAATGGAGATCAAGGGCATAGGCACCCCAAGAAATAGACCTTTCAGATTTGAAAATATCTGGCTTTCTCACCCAGAATTCATCAGCAACATTGAAAATTGGTGGATGGAGGATTTGCAGATTCAGAGATCCTCAATGTTCCTGTTGCACAAATATTAAAACACATCAAGCTGAAACTAAAAGCCTCGAACAAGAATGAATTTGGTAACATTTTTGCAGGAAAGAAAGCTGTGGAGGATAAAATTATGGAGCTCAACCAAGCTTTGATCAAGGAAGGCTTTGACAAGAGCAAAAATAATCAAGTAGAGAAATATCATCAGGAATGGGAAAATTTGTGCAAACAAGAGGAAATATTTTGGAAACAAAAATCAAGAGTTCAATGGCTAAAAGAAGGAGAGCGTAACACTAAATTTTTCCATAGATTCACCATAGCAAATAGAACTCACAACAGGATCTCTTTGATCAAGGACAAGGATGGGTAGATTCATCAATCCCATGAGGAGATAGAGGCAATGTTAGTTAAGTACTTCTGAGATATTGCCCAAGAAAACACTTCAGTAAGGGATCCTTTCATCAAAAAACTCACTGAACATATCCCTAAGTTAGTGTCTAGAGAGGATAATTGTAATCTCAATAGACCAATAACTGAAATAGAGATCAATGAGGTCCTAAAGGAAATGAAAAACGACAAAGCTCCAATTCCATATGGATTCAATGTTGATTTCTTCAAAGCTTGTTGGAACATTGTCAAAAATTGTATTTTACGGGTGGTGGAGGATTCCAGGCTAAACAGAACCATTTTGAAAGCTCTCAATACCTCCTTTATCTCCCTAATTCCAAAACAGGATAATGCTCAAATGCCAGAGAGGTACAGGCCCATCGCTTTATACAATGTAGTTTACAAGATATTTCCAAGGTTATTGCCAATAGACTCAAACCTCTATTGCCTATGCTGGTTTCGGGGGAATAATCGAGTTATGTCAAAGGCAGACAAATTCTTGATAACATCATTCAAACTCACGAGGTGGTCCAATCGTTAACTAGTAAAACGAAAGCGGGTATGATCATGCAATTGGATATTGCTAAAGCATATGATAAAGTGAACTGGACTTATATCAAGAAAGTTCTTATTGCGTTTGGTTTTGATCATAACTGGGTCAGATGGGTCATGGCCCTGGTGACATCCTCCAGCTTTTCAATTTTAGTTAATGGCTCTCCCTCGGAAATTTTTCTTCCTTCTAGAGGACTTATATAAGGAGATCCGCTCTCTCCCTTTCTCTTCATCCTCATGATGGAAGGGTTGGGGCGATCCATTAAGCATGCAAGAGTTACGGGCAAAATTCAAGGACTTCAACTTGTGGAGAATGATCAAGTTCTGACTCATCAATAGTTTGTAGATGGTACCATGTTACAGGGAATTCCCACAGTCAAGGAAGTGCTTGCTTACAAACAAATTTTGAATGAATTTGCTATGGCATCAGGTATGGAAGTCAATCTTTCCAAATCAAAAATATTTTTCTTTAACACTCATATAACCATTCAGAGAAATGTTTCTAGAATTCTAGGCTTTCAGAGAGATTCTCTCCCCTCTAAGTATTTGGGAGTTCCTCTTATGGCTAATCCTTGGCACAAGAACATATGGGAACCATTAATCATTAACATGCAAGATAAAGTCAGGAAATGGGCAATCAGGTCCTTAAATCTGGCCGGTAGACTGGTTCTCACAAAAGCAGTGCTCCAAGCTATCCCAATCTTTATGCTATCATCTCTCCCAGCTCCAACAGGAGTCTTACATCAATTTAGAAATATCCAAAGAGATTTTCTTTGGGGCAAAGAGGAAACAAGGAAAAAATGGGCCTTAGTCTCTTGGAAGAATATTTGTAAACCCAAGAACCAAGGAGGTCTAGGACAGGATGATCTAGAGATTCTCAGTAAGGTTCTTGGGGCCAAACTTTGGTGGCGATGGGTTAAGGATCCTAAAGCTCAATGGGAAAGCATCTAGAAAGAAAAATATGCCAGTGGTTGGCTTTCTTTTGATATCATAAGAATGTATGGAAACATGAAAGGCTCTCCCATATGGAACAAGGCCTGGGAGAACATAGGGGTGGTTCAAAAAAACACCTTCTGGGAAATCATAGATGAAGATCTGGCATTATTCTGGGAGGGCAGATGGCAACAAGAACCAACACTTTTGAAAGAGGAATTTTTGGGCCTCAAGCACGAAACAAAAGACCAAGTATTAGTGAAAGTAAAGGACTTTTGGGAGCATTCTCACAACACAGGAAAATGGAGAACATGGAGGAAAATAGATGGCAGAGAGGACAAAACCCTCAACAATAGAGTAGAGACCCTTAAAAGGTTTTCGGATCAGAGGATGATTTTAGTCACTAAAGGGTAGGATCAACTAAGACGGGGTAACAAGAAAGAGGGAAATTTTAATATTAAGGAAGAAAAATGTATTCTCCTTGAACTGGATTCCCAAGCTTCGGACCGAGCTTGGCAGAAGTTATGGAGGCACAAAGGCTAGATGAAGATAAAACTCTTTATGTGGCTATTTCACCACCGAAAAATCCTAACCTGGGAAAATATTAGGAAGAGGGGTATGCTGGGACCCTCCAGATGCCAGCTCTGTGAGGCACAAGAGGAGACTATGGAACATCTTCTCAATAGTTTCACTTTCTCCTCCAGATTATGGTATTTTTTTGCTAACATCTTCAAGTGGTCCCCACCCTAAACAATTGGAGGAACAAATTTTCGGATTATGAAGTTCTTAACTCTGCCTGGGCTCTTTTGCCAAGCATCATCATATGGAATGTGTAGAAAGAAAGAAACAAAATAATCTTCAAAGAAGAGAAGAACTCCTCCCTTCGCCTGTTCGAGTAAATCTTGAAACAACTAAAGGAGACTGTCAACACCACAGAAAGGGATCTCCCCAAAAATCCTCCCTCGGAAGCAGAGCTAACAATTATCAGGCAGTTAGGCATGCAAGGGCTCATTCCACATCGATGGTGCTTCAAAAGGTAACCCAAGAATGGCAGGTTTTGGAGGAGTGCTTCGGGATGAATTCAGAAACATCATCTCCCTCTTCCATGGTCATTTAGGAAAATACACCAACAACATGGCAGAATTAATGGCTTTGGAGCAATGCTTAGAATTTCTGAAACAGAACAATTGCCAAAATGTGATAGTAGAAGCTGATTCGGAGCTTGTCATCAATGCGGCCAAGAGAATTAGTCATGGAACAGGGCCGGAAAAAGTTACGAAACACTGGAGGTTAATTAGGGTTCTACATAAAGTTCAGGAACATCTTCAGAGACTACGCACACTTAGATTCATCCATGTACGTAGGAAAGCCAACAAATTGGCAGACATTCTAGCCAACCAAGGGGTCAGATACAAGAATAGGACAATTGTGATGGATTGGCTTGCAATGTCGCAGAGAAACCTAAGAGAAATTTGTCATAATCAGGTGGAAGAGGACACAGAGATGTATAAAAACAAAATTAAGGAAGTCAATTCATAATGATTAGAATCCCGCAAGATTCACAATTATGGTCTGGCATGTCTAAGGAGGTAAACTGGCCAGGGCTGGCCCTTGTGGCCATGGTTATCACAACCCCAGAAATCACCGAAGTCTGGCGCAAGGTTTTCTTAGCTAGGAGAGAGGATGAAGGCAATAACCGACAACATCCGTTGTGGTGGCTCCATTTCCCTTTTATTCAATGGTGGGAGACAGAACCGCCTCCCAAGTGGTTTCGGAGCGATCGCACTTCCTTCAAGCTGAAGGCGGTTTTGAGAATTTGGCAGTGATGCCATACAACTCACGACACGTGGATGAGGGCTGGGTCCAAAAACCACCCTCATCGCTCGTTAAAGCTTGATCACTTTCACTGTGTGATTTTCAATGCCGTCGTCCAATTTTGCAAGGCCAATCAATGGGCTGGATCGAGTATGCGGTTTGGTGGGGTTTAGAGGTTAATCATTTTGCTTCTTCTCAAGACGATTCATATCTCCGACGTCAGATTAAAGATGAAGATTCGTCGACAGCGATTTAGCGGCAGGTCAGAATTGTGTTGGCACGACTATATGTGGGGAGGGTTCTTTTAATTATTTTGGTTTGTACTCAAAACGGTTGGAAGGGTTCTTTTTTGGGTTTGAGGGATTGAAGTCAGTTGGGCATTCTCCTTTTTGGTCTTAAACCACACTGTTTGGTGGTATGTGTATATATTGTAAATTTTGTTTAATTTAATGGAAAAAGAAGGCATGATTCTTGCTTTAGCTAATATATATATAATATAATATATATATATATATAGATATAGATATATATATATATATATATGGATTATGTGCATGTGGATCCCTTCCCAATTCCCTTCCATTTTTGGAATAGTTTGTTCTATTTAATGGATGAAGAGGGAATGAGATGATTATTCGTTTGGAGAAGAGTGTTGAGAGACAAAGGAAACTTTGGCAATAGTACGTTGGTTGAGGGCTCAAGAGTGGCTAATTGTAGAAAGATTATGTGTAGTTGAGCCTACGGTTGGGTGGCGAGTAGTCCCCAAAACTTTGTTGCGGTTAGCAGGATTCAAATAACATTCAACACTAAAATCACAAGTAAGGAATATCATTGATACAAGTAAGTTATTTATGCTCATTTTTTTCAAAATTATATGATAATTTGTTGAATAATTGTGTGTTGATTATAAATCACATAAATTGATGTAATTAATTGCATATTTAATTTTGGTTCGTTACATATGGTATCAAAGCACATGCTCCAACTCATTATGGCCTTTGGTATTTCTTCAATATGAAATTGTTGAATATTGTTAGAATTTAAATGAAAAATAAAATAAAATAAAAG
>APFE030435118.1:161159-210854 GCA_000404065.3 Pinus taeda | reverse complement strand
ATTATTTTGATAATTTTATCGTGAATAAAATATTTGTAGTATTAAAAGACAAATACAAACTCTATAGATATTAGAATTTATTTTAAGTTAATTATTTATAAGTAATGAGTAACCAAAATTTATTTGGGACTTTATGATTTATTTTGATTATAACTATTTTATCTTATATTTTTTTATTATATTTGAATTTGTTTATATTAACTAATTTTAGTATTTCTAGTCACTCTCGTTTTTAGTAGATTAACTAGGACTCTCTTCCAACCATAGGTAGCTTCCCAAACAACAGTTTGACATCACGATAATCATTGAGCATGTAGTTTAGGTCACCTTCAGTTTCTCTAGATCCATCCTTTGCCTGACTTCCAATAGGCCCGTTCCAATTGGCATTTGAATCTTGGAAAAAATTTAACTCAAGAATCTTAACACCAACCGTGTAATCAATAATTTAGTCAATCCCATATCTATTGCATCAACTAAAGAAAAATCCACTAAAATAAAAAATACTTAACATCCATGTATGACATGAATCTTAACATCTAGATTCTTCCACAAGTTAAAAGGATGTGGGAAATGTGCATATTGAAGTTATTCTTAAGAAAATCAATTTGGCCACATGTAAACAAAACCATGTGCTCAATTGCGAAACTAAGTGTCAACCAATTTCAGGTAACAACCCATGATAGCTAATTTGTAATAGAGTTAATGAATGCCAAGAGACCTTGACTCAAGGAACGCGTCACTTTTAAAAGGTTACGAAAGTACATAATTGAGGTAATTTGAGAAAGTACATAATACATTAGCTATTAATGCAAGATGTGAAGAAATTATAAGTGGTCAAATTGAGAGAATAGTAGTACAATTCATTGAAGATGCACAACAATTGCACTCAAAACAGGAAGGAAATATAATTTAAGATCGTGTGCAATTAAGTTGGTAGAATAATAAATATATTATTAGAATGAGATAATGGAATATTAAGTAAGAGACAACAATTTTAAGGAAGGAAGGAAAGTTTCTAGGTTGATTTCAATATTAGCAATGCAAATCGGTAAAGTTACCCTATCTAATAAAGGCAAAGGTGGAACTTGTGATTTTTATAATGAAGATAATAAATCATAGCCCTCGGAACTATAACCAACTTAGAATGAGCAAATGATTAAAATGAGTAATAGATATATACTTAAGGTAAGTGAGTGGGAATTTCACAAACAAGTAAAATAAGTCAACCATAAGAAATAGCTATCATATAACATCATTGAAGATTTTGATTTATGAATAATTAGGATGAAATAACTTATCACTCTTGAGATATTCCATGAGTAAATATCCGTGTAGAAAATGGTTGTGGAATCGTAGAAGTATTTTCCTATAAGAACATGATAAGAATAAATGTAAACTCTAAATAAGGATGATTCCTAACAAGATATAAATATAGTGAATCGACCAATGAAGTTAAATGATCATGATAACGATGATGGTCATTTTAAGGAATTCTAGGAAGTATGATGACATTAGGTTGTAGAGGTAATCAACCCATGAGTGGATTGACAATTTAATTAGACTTCATATAGGACAACTTATCAATGTTGTGTCATTAGTATTTAAAGAAGTTATTGTCTGACACATTAGGCATAAAATATTTTGTGGATGATAATGTTAGTAGTGATTCCAAGTGCTTTAGATTTTAAATTAAAGATGGTATTTGGCAAGTCAAAAGTTAAGGGGAAGAATTCCTAGTCAAACTTGATTAAAGATGAGTATGTGATAGGAAAATATTTTTAGTGTGAACAAAAATAATGATCAAGTTATGGGTAAATAACCAAGGATCAACCTTCCCTTGTGCAAGTGGATTAAGCATGACAAAATAATTAACTAATGATGACCTAATGTTCGTGTGTCATTAAGTAGAATGGTACTAGAATGAATAAGAAAAAAATGTATAATGATCATGGTATTTTAATTTTGATATGGATGAATTTCACGAAATTTCTTTGGGAAAGGAAGAATACATGACTGGAGATTAAGGCTCAAGATGATGAGGCTCTTTTGAAGCTTAATGATGTACTTAAATGATTATACTTATTGTGTAAATACTCAACTTCCTAGTTGAAAGAATAATAAATGATTATTGAAAATTAATTGGTATCTTGATGAAAACATGCCACGAATATAATTGATGAGATAACCTAGATCCTAGATGGACGTTAAATAATCATATCTTATAATTGGTATTTATTGTTTATACAAACAAATAAAATTGATCTTTTTGATGAACCATGATAAAAATTCTTATAGTGTATTATTGTTCTATATATGATAAGTATTGAGTTGATTCTCATATTAATGACGTTTCATGATGTGGTGGTATGTGGTAAATGGATATAGTTCTGATGAGAGGCTAAAGATGTATATGTGGTGCTTATTTATTTATTTGTTATGATAATGATGTTGTATGTTCATGACGGATATGATATGCATAGGGATTATGATGTATATTGACATTAGGTTCATTTACTATGCAGTGCCATGATATATCTTTGTTGCATAGATGTTGATGTTATAACTTATGAGGGCATTTTATGATGTGAAGCATGGGGTAATCACATTCAGATTTTATGACATGCATGAGCATGTAGTTCTTTACTATTCATAATGTTGTGATAACAATGATGTTATGTTATGAGGATGACTGATCCAGGTGGATATTGGTGGCCACCTGCCAAGTCCACATGGACCCCCACCATTATCTTTCTCAGCATTTTCAGTTTCCTTAATTGTAGCACAACTTACTATTTTTAGCAGTTTTTCGGGTCCTGAACTTCCGGAGCCGTTTTGAGGCCCTAAACGACGTTTTTTGGGAATCCAGGGGCAACACGGGTCCATGGAACATGGACCGGTGTTGCCCATTCCAACAATGATAGTGCTCGAATAGATCTTTCTAATGAGCTATTGTACGCGTCAAACGGAGATCATATGCTAAAGTTACGACCCCGGGAAGTTGGTGTACCAACTTACCCCCAAACGGGGCCCACAGTTTGGCGTTTCATCTCCTAGGGTTAGGTTTTGGAATGTTAAGGGTTTTTCATTGTTTCTCAACAATAAATAGGCCTTCGAGCCTCATTGTAACACAGTGCAGAGGCATGTAGCCACCACATATCTTCTCAGAGATAAGCTACCATCGCCCTAGCTAGTTTATTTCCATTTCTGATTGTAAGCATGTTTCAGTATTTTACATTAATGAAATGAAGTATTATTTCCACTGCGTCTTTGTGTATATGGTTATCTCTGTAATTTGTTGCGTTCCTGTTTAAATCCGGATCATTCTTCTTGTTTGTTTCTTGTTCTAACCTTTTATGTTTTGAGAGTCTTGGGAATTGGTTGGGAAAAGAGGAAGTTAATGGAGCCCGAGGAGAGCTAAATGAAACTTAGCAAGTAATGTAGGACCTGGATGAAGTTCGGTGCATGATTAAGGGGCGACTGAAGGTAAGAATATGACAACCAGTTGGATTGGTTGGGATCATTGGTGGAAATGGACGGTGGCAAGATAGTCATGAGAAAGGTAATAGAAAGGTAAAGTAAATGGATTTGAGGCATGAGATGCCTTGGCTATGTTGGGAATTGTTGTTCTCATTTTTGTGCATGTTGTGCACAGATAAATCGAGTTCTCTTAAGCTTGACCTTATGATATTTGGTAATTATGTTGTGATCATGACTATGATAATGTATATATATGTATATATGCATGTATGTATGTTGTTGTATGACAGGATCATGAATTTTTTATGCTAATGTTTATATATATGTATGTATGTATGTATGTCATTGTCTGACAGGGTTATCAGGGATCATTCTTGTGGAGGAATGATTGCTTATGCAAGTAAATGGCATTAAGAGATTCCAAGTTATGAGGAATCAAGTGGGCAGAGTAGCCTGACAGATTTATGAGGTTAGTATCATGTGGATATGAAAGGATATTATGTATTTATACTATGATTATGTCTATGCTATGACAGGTAATGTTGAGTGATACATCAACAAAATGAAAGTAGTGTGCTTTGCGACATGCTGCGACAAGCATGGATAGTGGAAAGACACAAGAGGAAAGGTTGCTTGGTAGAGTCAGTGTGGTCTTTGGATGTGTAGTACAACTGTTGTATATATGTTGTACATGTTGTATATGCAATACGCGTTGTATATATGTTGTGTATAGTGGAAAGACACAAGAGGAAAGGTTTCTTGGTAGAGTCAATGTGGTCTCTGGATGTGTAGTACAACTATTGTATATATGTTGTACATGTTGTATATGCAATACACGTTGTATATATGGTGTTATGTGCATGTCGAATATGCGATGTTGTGTACATATGATGTTGTCTGCCTCTTGCATATGTGGTACTGTGTACATATGGTTTTGTCTGCATGTTTCATATGCAGTATTGTGTAGATATAGTGATCTGTGCATGTTATATGTGCATTGTTGTGTAGATATATTGTTGTGTGCATGTTATATTTGTGGTACTGTGTACATATAATGTTTTTTTCATGTTGTATGTGTGGTGCTGTGTACATATGGTGTTGTGTGCATGATGTATATGCGGTGTTCTGTACATATGGTGTTGTGTGCATGTTGTACATGTAGTGTTTTTGGCATGTGATGCTATGTACCTATGGTACATGCGGTGTTTCATGCATGTGATGTTGTGTAAAAGTTGTGTAGGTCGTGTTGTATACATGTGGTGTTGTGTACACATTGTGCAGTTGGTGTTATGTACACGTTGTGCAAGTGGTGTTCTGTACATGTGGTGTTATGTACACATTGTGTAGGTGGTGTTGTGTACATGTGGTACATGTGGTACATGTGGTGCTATTGTACATGTGATATTATGTACATGTCATAGATGTTGTGTAGTGTATGTGTGCTATTGTGTAGTTGTTCCATCGCGATGTGTATTCATTGTGTTGTACTTTTTGTATGCATATGTCTTATGTTGTACACCAGATGTAGGAGTATGTATGTGTTGTGTTGTACATTAGGTGTAGGTGTATGTATTATGTTGTACACTGGGTGTACATGTATGTGTTGTGTTGTGTTGTACACCGCGTGAGTGTGTGTATGTATTGTGTTGTGTTGTATGTTAGGTGTAGGTGTATGTGTTGTACGTTGGATGTAGGTGCATCTATTACGTGGTATTATATGGTGTGTGTTTTTATGCGTGTGATATACCCTATATGTATGTGTATGTGATTGAAGAGAAGTGAAGGCACTGGGTGCTTACTAGGTGTGGCAACTGATTTGGTGTGTGTACGGAAACAACAAGGAAAAAGAAAAGAACTGATTGAAGGAGAAGTATTAGTATTTTATTTTTGTATTAATTATGCATGTTATCTATAATTTTGATTTATGATGGTTTCATGTGATCTATAATTCTAATTTATGATGGTTTTGTTTAAGCTAACTGGATGTGATATGTTTATACATGATTATTTGATCAAACAACTAGTTCTTCTTGTTGCGACAGGAAGTAAACAGAATTGGAAGTGTACCTTATTGACCGGCCACCAATGAGGCATGATTTGAATTTATTTCAACTAGTTTTGATTCTAATGACAATTATGTGCTTGGTACAAAAATCATGGAAAATTCCAAAGTTTGGGTGGTTGGAAATGTCCAATTTGGGTGGATGGATTGAATGCTAGAGAATTAGCAGCAACAACAAAAATCAATTGGAATAGGCAGTAGTGTGTTGTTAAAGCATTCAAGAGTAGGGACATTGTGGGACATTGGTACCCAATAGTGTCCACTGATTTCCACGAGCATGTTATGACCAGTATGATGATTTTTAGGTGGGTATATGCCTTAGCTTTTGGACCTTCCAATTTCAGGAAACGTCGCCAAGGGACGGATCGCCCAGGAAAGGGATGTCGAGGAACTTGGAAGGTGAGTGGCCGCAAGAAAGGGGGTGACCATATTTCCCGAGGAACTGTGTAGCAAAGAAGGGAAGGTCAGGGAATACATTTGTTTTGGTTAGTAGCATTTCCAGGTGGAATCATATGCACATTGGGAGTGTGCCCTGGAATAATGAGTCGATAACTGTTCACTGGGAGAAACATTAGCACAAGGATCCTAGCGCTAGACATTGGATGTAGGTTTAACTTTGGCAGTGGATTCTAGAATTCCTAGGAAGGAGGTGAATCTTGGAACTATTTTTGAGGGTGGAGGTGTGAGCATTTCGATTCCCTTGTTGACTGATGTGCAAATTGTATCCTTTTATTTTCTACTTAGAGCAAATGTGCATATGTGTATATGTGTATATTATTGTAAATTTTGTATCGAGTTGGATTTATAAAGCTCCATAGATAGTATGATTATTTGTTGGTTGAAGCAAATGTGCATGAATTTATATGTGATTGTTATTGTAAATATACAGTGATGATATGTTTTATAAATCTCTAGTAAACGGTATGATTGTCATGTTTTCTGCAGTGGTCATTGTTGTTGATAAATCTAGGGTTGAGATATGAGATGATTTCTCTAGCAATGATTGTTGCTTATGAATATTTTTTACTTTTCTCAATTAGGTTCTTCTTGACTTGATTATTATTATGTGTTCTTATTCATAAAAAAACTACAAAATCATAAAGAACAATGATACAAAGGACACAAGATGTAGGATATCAGCTAAGGCCAAAACCTCTCCAATCTTGAGAGGAAAACCCAAATGACTTCTTTTTTATAGAATCTTCAATTGACAAATTCCAAGACCTAGGCCCTTGACCAACAACCCCTACAATACCAAGTAAATGCTTCCTTTGGATGAAATTCTTCTTCTCCAAGTCAATGCTAGTCAAACATGTGTCACGACTTCAAATTTCGGCCCTAACTCATCATTTCAGCTAGTTGTTGCAGACCTGCAATTTTAGACTTCTTCTACAGAAACCCTAGACCGCAGGTGTGGCTAAAATATGGTCTGGTTTGCCTCTTTATAACTTCTCTTAGCCTTCTCTTCTCCTCTTAACTATTGGGCTTAACAAATTGACCTTCCTTGACCTAAATTTTGGCTGCTTTTGGGTGATGGCAATTTCATATTCTATTGCAGCAGAATGATGCCCTAATATTTTCATGTGTGAATGAATATTAGCTGAAAACAAATAAAAAATGATCTCACTCTTCTTCCATTCTCCTTTGCTGGGTAATAGGATTCTATTCTTATTTATACGGAGCTTCTTCAATGTTTGAGTGAATTTTTCTTGAGTGATGTCGAGCTCCTCTTTATATAGTCCTTCTTAAGCCTTCATATAGGCTGACTTCACCTTCTAGAGAGGTTGACTACTCCTTAGTAGGCCTTCTTGATCATTTTCATTTGACAAGGTCTTGGAGGGGTATTTGAATTTTTTTTTACTCAAATATTTTTTCTTACAATATGTAACATTCCCAAGAAAGGTTATTCATACATGACAATGGCTATATTGGCTTTATAGACTCAATGACAAATCCTAGAAGCTCTTAAAGGGAGCTTGACCTAAAATAAATCTCCCTTGAGCATGAAACCCATGCCTCAAGAACAATAATAATAAATTTATTTTTTTTGTTTTCATTGAATACATAAAGTCAACATTACATATGCCATAATGAAGACTGAACCTAGTTACATATTTCAATGCTCCCACTTAACTAGGGACCTATTCATAATCCATACAAGGTGCTTAGACATTCTCAATCAGAAGAATTCTCATAATAAGAGCGTGGAAACTTTTATGGGCTAATATTAGCAAGTGGGCTAATTTTCCATGATTTTTCCCAAAAAAAATTGTTAATTTCCTTTTTTTTCTAAAAATTATTTTCCCAAATTTTATAGTATAAAATTGTTTTACCTTAACAGTCACGAAGATTTTATATAGAGACTATATAAAATTACTGGAAATTTGAATACTTTTTCAAAAACATTGCCAAATGTTTTACAAATTGCATATAATGTAGTAGTGATATTCGCCAAGGTTTCTAAACTTTAAAATAAATTTCCATCCTTAAAATTTTCCCTGAAAAAGAGTTGGATTGGTAACCCATATGTATAGCATCATATCATCCATCATTGTCACATTGCAAGGCCTTGACTAACCACTCTATCTCTTCACAATATCATAGCACAATGCTGGAGATACCAATGATTTATAAACACCCTCATCATTGTCTCTCTCGGAACATACCCCACCCGGGTTCACTTAGAGTATGTTCCATTGGGACTACTCTTATCTTGGATTCCTAGTCCTCAAAGAATAACAGTCCTCTATGACTACTCTTATCTTGGATTCCCTATTACATCCTCAAAGAGTATTAGATGCCATATTCTTATCCAGTTCTCCATTCTATCTTCTCAAGTGAATAAAATAATGATGTTTCTATCCCTCCCTCTTATTTAGGGAGAATATACCCATTCCAATGAAGGAAAGTATTGATTCCTATAAAAGGAATGTTCCCAAGCTTCCACTTAATTAGGGACTTGACCAAGATCCCTCTTGACCAAGGACTTGCTTCCATCATTTCTTTAGGTGGAGATCATCTACTTGAAGAGCTCCTCCTTTCAATGTCATGAACGTCTTTTTGTTATTAAGGAGTATTCATATTTTTGGGACTTCTTCTTAGGGAATCAATGTTGGGTGCAAGATCCCCCAAGGAAAGTTTTGGGGCTTAAAACCCAGATTTTTGGTTAAAAGTTGTAAATATGATGTAAAGACTCTGCATTTTGTGGGCATGGAGTGTGAAGTTTGTAAATGAATCATAGGGTTGTCTAACCTCAATTTTGTAATGTAATGTCGGCTTTAGAGATCTAACCATGGTCTGTGGACCATGGGATTGTATAAATAGAGCGAGGCTCTAAGTTTTAAAGAAGAAATGAAGGATGAAGAATTGAGTCTGATCTGAAGTGTAAGTCGAGTGTTTGGGTCGTAGAGTAGGAGAAGGCTCTGCAGCTGAGTGCGCAGAGGCCTAATAGTCTGCAGCTGAGTGCGCAGACCCCTGCAGCTGAGTGGGCAGGGTGAGTTGAGTCTATAACCATAGAGGCATTAATAAAGAGAAGTTTTCGCATCAATTCTATGTATCTATTTCCAGTTTTTATGCATTGAGTATATTGGGTATGAATTGCAATTTTACTGTTATATGATGCGTGAACATATATGATTGTGTTGATTAAGTAAATGTAAGTGAAAGTATTTATTTAGGTGAAGTTAACTAACATTTGTAAGAGGATAAGTAAGATAAGTGGTGTAACTTGGGGAAATAGTCTAGAACATTGCACTAGCAACGCGAAAGCACCTTGGTCCTTGGTTAGGGCTGCGCAAAAGGCGATTATAACAAATTGCAAAAGTATTGAAGGTTAGAACAGTGCACGAAGTGACCTGCTGTTATAGACATATTTGGGCATTGCGACACCAATATTATATGTCCATAAAACTAAGGGCTTCTAAGTCCCTAAAAGTGTTGTTTCATACCCTAAAGGAACAAGGTCAACTGATTACATCATCTCCTAGAAGTTCTCCATGAAAAACTGCTCAGAACTGGTCAAAACTGGACCATCTCACCTGCTCCATGGTCAAAGTGTGATGCATCTCACCTAATGCAAATGAGGGGTGTGATGCATACTGAAGAGCCCTTCTATGGGGCGCGATGGGTGAGAGTAGACAAATGGCAGAGATAGTTTGCAAGGTGGATGATTATGGAATCTTCCAGAAACTTCTCCTATGATACTTGCCTCTCTAAATTCGCCCAAGGATTGCTAAGAGAGCATGAAATATCCAAGTGGAAGTGAGAAATATCAAAGAAATGACACTAATAAAAAACCCATAAGTTGACTCACCCACCTGAAAACATCTATATATGGATCCCTCATCCTAGAGATCCAAAGGCTGGAATTTTGTATTTTTGTAAGGAAGTGTTGTTGGTTTCTCTGTATAACATTGTTGGGTGATCTAATATTTTCAATAGGTGAAGAGGGCTTTCATGCTGGGAGGATGGCGCTGGGTCATACCAATGGGTTGTAATCCTCTCTTCTACTACTTCTATCAATAAAGCTATTTGAGTTTTCCTCCATATGTTTGTGTATCTCTGAATCTTGTCTTGATATATGCATTTGTATGGTTGATATATATATAATCCTATATGTTTTATGGTTATAGATCTCTATGCTTTGATGGTATCATGCTGCTTTGACTCCACAGGTGTTCTTTGAAGCAGGACAAGTGAGGAAAGAGTGGTGAATTTCTGTAAAAGGGAAAAGGAAACAAGCAAGGAGCCAAGCGAAAGATTGAGGTTGGTACTCTCTGCTTCTTTCTCATCTATCTCTCATAAAGGAAAACACAAGTGACTTTATTTTGTTTGTTTCTAAGATAGCTACTTGTCTTAGTGGGACTAGCAGCTCTGAATGGACACTAGTTTTCCCGATAACAAAATGGTGACTCCGCTGGGGAGCAAATAGCTTGTTTGCTTGTTTATATTTGTTTGCTTTATAAGCTACAAACGGAGCCTGAAGTTAAGCTAGCTAGCCTTAGAACTGCATTTTCTATGCAAGTGCAAAGTAGATCAATGCAGCTTCAGTCCATCTCCGAGTTTTGTTTATAAATTGAACAACCAACTTGCAAACTTCCTAAGTGCCCTAGTGGTAGCTCAAGTAACCTTATTATATCAGCCCCTGCACTTTGTATTTACTGACTATCATTACCTCAGCTTAAATCCCTGAACTAAGCTGCAAACTGTGAGCAAAAAACCAAGCCCAGTCTCGTCCCTAGACCATCACACTATCTCCTTTTGATAGTCTGGATGCATCGCACCTATCATGTGTAGTAGGCGAGATGCATCCCTGTTTCCCTATCTTACAGGTGCGATGATCAGATAAGACTGTTTCTGCCTCCAGATTTTGGTTTTTTCTACATTGTCTTTAGCTTTATTCAGGAGTTTTTCTATCTGTGATCAGTATACCACTCTTGAAACTCCCTTCCTTTGCATTATTTAGCCTCCATTATACAAAGAAATGTGAATTTTTTTATGTGTTTTTCACCATTTACAGTTCTCCTTTACAAAAAGGTAGCTTAATCAAACTGTCGTCTTTTGATTTGGAAGTGTTGCAAGTGTCGTTTTCAGTCAAAGAAAATAATCCTACTCTTTTTAGTAGTCGATTACATTGTTACTCTTGTATTTGATTTGAATTAATAGTATTTCAAGTGTCAAAAGCAATTTTCAAATAGAAGTTGAAAGTGTCGCTCTTAGCCTTCCTTTCGTTTTTTAAATTCGAAATCACAAAGTGTCGTCTTAGCCTTCCTTTCATTTTTTGAATTCGCAATCGCAAAGTAGTCTTCCTTTCATTTTTTGAATTTGAAATCGCAAAGTATCATCTTAGTCTTCCTTTCATTTTTTGAATTTGAAATCGCAAAGTGTCGTCTTTATCTTCCTTTCATCTTTTAAAGAGAAAATTGTTAGTACTATCGCTTTGAAAGAAAAGATAGTTCAAATTTGTACTTAGCATTATTTTTGTCATTCGCACATTAAGAAAGCGGAAAACAAATACATGCATGTGCATTTGCATTTAGACTACTTGTTGATTTTGATTTAGGACAATGCACCTAGTGTGTGCTCTCTGCTCTATGTTGAAAGAATTTCGCTCCTCTTTCCTTAATAGCTAGGATTTTCATTGCAAAAAGAAGAGTAAATGATTGTTTATCATCTTAGATTGCATATTTAGGAATTGTATATCTACATCACGCAGTGAACCTTAAATGAAAACTTCTTAAGAAAGATCAACTGTAAAATAAATTCAATGAACATAAAAACGCTTTGGAACCTAACGCACAACATTTAGAAGTCTAGGCTAGAGACGTATTCCGGCGTCGTAAAGCCTGGTAACTATTGCCTTCATCATAGGTTGGGTGATTCCTCCTCTTTGAGACAGCAAGTGCCAGTACGGACTAATTCTCCCATGTACCATCGAGTATATATTGGGAGACCACAATAGGCTATATCCTTTATCCTTAGGAAGCCGTGTATGCTGCCGTATCAATCGCAATGCATTGAACACAACATTCGGGAAGATTGACTGCCATACCGTAAAAGGTATTTTGTAGTTTTGCGATTGGTTTGGTAATTCCTCTATCTAGATTTCCAGAGTAGTCACTTTCATTCCTTTTCAGACTCCTTAAAAGAAAAGGTCCATCTGAGCACTTGTCACTTCAGGCTCATTAAAAATCGAAGGTGACTAGAGTTATCTTTATCTTTTTCTTGACTCTTAAAAATTGAAAAATCAAGTTGTGTCAAAATGTCGTAAAATTCATTTAATTCGGAATAACATTTCCCCTTTTTATTTTGAGTTGATCAAGTAATCCGCAATCGTGGAAGAAAGTCTATCAAAACCCCATCATTCACGGAGACTAACGAGTCAACCGTCTTTGACTCCGGAAACGAAACCATTCTGGGCCAAGCAAACTCGTTTAACTGGGTCAAAGTCTCCTGGTTTGTTTGAAGCTTGTGTTTCAACATCCTCAGATACTCCGGTTACTCTAACTATTTCTGGTATCCCTGCCTCTACAGAAGAAGTTCCGCAGTTACAAGAGGACACTAGAACTGATCCTAGTGTAACGGTAAACACTTCTATTCCTGAACCAGCTCCATCTAGGGTTGATTTGGAAGGAGTTTCCCCTCCAGTACCTGTCGCTACAAAATCTATACCTTCTTTGGCACTAGAAATATTGTATGGGCCTAACAGTCTATCTCTTCCACCTAGACTAATTGCTATAGAAGAAATTACGGAGGATCTTCCATCCAGTACTCCATTGCATTTTGGAACTAGGATCCACCTATATCCTTCTACTTCAGAAGATAGTCTTCCTTCATCACAAGTTCCTGTAGAATCGCTAGGAAGTCTTTTGGATAGACTCGATATGTCTGGACAACCATCGACATATAGGACTGTGTCATCCAATACAGTAACAGCAGAACCACCTGCCGCCACTCCGACAATGTTTGCTGGTATACCATATGTCCCAACTAGCTCTCAACTGCTAGAGGAAGTCTACCCAGGGATTGTTTCGACAGTATGGTCTATTCCCGTTTGTTCATCCAGAATAATATCTGGAATTTCTTATGTTGAGTCTCAGCAAATTTATCCTTCGCAATAGTATCAATTTGGGCAGTCCAGTCTCCAAAGGCCAATCTTTCCTTTGAGCACTGGATTGTCGCCGTATAGGGGGTAGTATGCCCTTTCATTGTTCCCTTTGGGAGAACAACCATATGAGAGTTCACAACAGAATTCGGGTCAAGCTGGAATCACATCCAGTGGTTGGGTGCCAATACTGCCTCAACAGCCAAGAGTTGTATATTCAATGCAACCAAGTCTACCTGTGCTGAATATCCCCACTACACCGACTATTGTGACGGTGTCGCAAGTACAAGTGTTGCCTATTGTATGCCAACCTCAATTTTCTTAGGTTGTAATACAACATCCTCTTGTCTCCACAACACAACCAAAATCACTGATTAGTGGCTCCTTAACTAGAGCGACTCAGGCTCAAACGAGTACTATTACCTCTCATATTGGTCAAACAGCCAGTATTGGACAATAGAAAATGGCTTCACAACCATGGTTGGTGCAGTATCAACAACCACAACTCCAACAAGCTTACTGAGGACCTGAGCAACAAGGCTTTGCAGGTAATGGGCAGCGGTATATTAAAAACGGTCACTATCAATCATATCATAATGGTTATGCCCATCAACCTTATCAAAGTTATCAACATCAAATACATTATGCTAGTATGCAAATACCCACTACTCAGGCGATCCCATCTTATCCTGGGTATGCTTTGCCAAACCTAAATCAACAATTTCCCTTCGTAGCAACTTTAGAATTACCAGATCTGAATCAACTAACAAATGATCCAATTGCTTATGCCCCTTGGTGGTCAGCGATTCCTCATAAACTTCCGTCAGACATTTCTAAATTCAATGGAAATCCGGGTGAAGATCCGTCGAATCATGTGATGACCTTTCATCTGTGGTGTTCCTCCAACACTCTCAATGATGATTCGATTATGCTTCACCTTTTCCAGCAAACGTTAACTAGTTCGGCAGTAAAATGGTACATCAAATTGCCTAGAGCTTCATTCGATAACTTTAGCGCCCTCGCCACCACCTTTTTAACCCATTTTCAGTTACCAATAAGGCATGAAATAGGAATAGAACTTCTTACCAATTTTAAATAGATGACAACCACTAACATATCTGATCATATTCATGAGTGGCGGCGTCGTCATTGAATGGTGAAAACATATGTTCCTGATCATCTACTAGTTGAATGGTTTATTAAGTCATTGTTACCTTCTATTATAAAAGATGCATCTAAAGGGGGGGTTGTCACTGAAGAGAAAGTCATCACTCGTGTGCAATATCTAGACTTGATCTATACTCAGTCTAGCACACTCTATGATAAAATCCCTGATGCTCCTAGACCAGAGTTTTCCGTTCCTCGTCCTCCTAAATCAAAAAAATACTCTCATGCCGGCGATGGCATGATAGGCACTACAAGCACGAAAACCACAAAGGTTACATCTAAGAAAGCCCGCACGATTTCCGATAAAAATGCAAATTAAGAACTTCTTGCCTTGGAGGTTAATGTCGTGTCGATCGACAAGGGCAAAGAACCAAAGCAACCAAGGGGCAAGAAGAAAGGGAAAAGCAAAAAGAAGAAACAGGATGATTTGTCTCTTGAAAAATCTTCTTTGAACCCTTCTGGACAAAGGAAACCAAGTCATCCATGCTTTATATGCGATGAGGATCATTGGATGAAAGATTGTCCACATAAAGCTGAGATTAAGAAATTCTTCAAAAACTCAAAAACCTCAATGGTATTGACTGATCCGTTTCCAAACCCAGAAACCAATCTGGTTACTAGCGACAATGCTTCCCCATCCCAAGTTCTTATGTTGTCCATTTCGAAACAGAAAAATGATGCTTTGACATCGACAAGGAATAAAGATTACGGGAATCCACAAATGTCGAACAACAAGGCTGCTAATCAACCTAGTAGTTCGACAACAACTTCGAGCGAAGTTGTGCCACCCATCATTCTTGAACTAACGATAAAGCCGCCAAAGGGAGTAGTACACAAATCAACATTTAATCCTCGTGCCAGAGTAGCACAGAATTATAATATAGTAGAGGACCTGGCCCAATCGTCATCTGTTATGTCGACACTTGAAGTACTGCAAAATTTCCCCTCCCAAAAGCGGGCTCTATTATAAAAAATAGGTGGTATTGACCCAGCGAATTCCAATCTCATGACCTTTAGTCATAAAGGATACGAACCTCAGTTACTGGCTCTACTCGCTTTCCTCATCCAAGTGAAAGCCCTGAACAAAATTGTTCATCGAACAATTATTGATGAGGGGGCATCTACATGTATTATGTCGATGATTTGCTATAAAACTTTAGGCTCACCACCCCTGTCACGATCGTCAATGACGTTAAAAGCATTCAATGGACAGACATACACCCCATATGGGATTTTAAGTAACCTGCAAGTTGAACTGGGGGGAAAAACAATAGAAATTGATGTTGAAGTTATCGATGGAACCCTCGATTACAACATCCTACTAGGAAGGCTCTAGATTTCTGCTATGGCCATTGTTGTGTCGACATACTTTAGAAAGATTTCATTTCCTTTTCAAGGAGGAATTACAATCATCGACCAACAAACCTTTCTCCCTGACAGTTCACAAGTTACGGGAAGCATTCCGATGATCCACGGAAGCTCTCAATCACTTCAAAATATTGGAGTAGGCCTGCTAAAAAACCCTACATTAATGGGTACTTTTTCCCTACCGCTTCTGAGTAATCTGGCAGAAGCGGCCACGGTGGAAACCTGCAATATGATATCTTCTATATCTAAAAGATTCAGAAGATTCCTGAACATTTTGTCAACATGGATCATTTCCATTTTAGAAATATTGTAAATTTTCTTGCCCTGGGGGCAAACTCAAAACAACGCTCATCGAGCGTTTGGATAGATAGGTCTAAGGAATATGGCACCTCTTCAGATCCTTGGTCGTATGTACATTCTACAGACGAAGGAATAATTCAGCCAATGATGATAGGAGAGGCACCATGGGAAGATTACCAACATCGTTCCCATCTTCCAGATTACCACGAAGATTATTCCAGCAACCTTAATCATCCTTCAGTTTTTTATTTTCTATCAAATACTGTAAATAAGGTGGATTATGAGGATAGTTCTTTTACTGTGTCAACCTCATTAAAAAATGAAACAACTCCCTTTCCAAATTTAGTCTTTGATTATGATCTCGTAAAATCCAAGTCAAATCTTTCAAAGATCTTGAAGGTAAACCTTCATAACCACCTCATTGAATGCAATGAAGCTTGGGGGGCATGCATCTCGATTTGCATCACTATGATGGGGGCATGCGAACTTATAACAAGCATAGTTTTTCATTTCAAGCTTGTGTAAACATGAAACCAAACCTGAGCATATGTTGTCACATGGTTCAAGCTCATTAAAAAATGAACCAGGCCACAAGCAGTGTTACCGCAGGGTTCAAGCTCATTAAAAAATAAACCCCCCACGAGCAATTTTATGCAAAGTTCAAGCTCGTTAAAAAATAAACCTAGCAATGAGCATATGTTCCACCAGAGTTTAAGCTCATTAAAAAATGAACCCACCTCCGGTAAATAACCATTTTGATTGCATTATTATCAGCTTTTGAGCCTTGGTCGTGTTCTTACCATCACCTCCACTATTTTTTAGCCAATCATACGCCTCCATTTGATTGTTTACCCCTTTTGAGGAACAGTTGCGACGAGTGATCCTATTAGCCACCTTCTTTACACTGTCGTGATTGAAAAGTTCCAAACCTTACCTAGAACTAGCTACTATTCAAAATCATCACTCGTTCCTCAAAAAATGAGTCTTCTTTAAGCTCTTTTCATCTAACTCATAAAATATGAAAAAATTGTCGAGCAATTAGCCTCTATAGCTCGTTAAAGTGATTGGGAGTGCCATCCCTCCTCTAGATTTTAATATTTTTGGACCTGAGGGATCATTGCACAAAAAGATCGAGTTCTTGTCTTGTTCAGCTCATTAAAACTATCGAAAAGTCATCCCTTTCATATAATTTTATACTTTTTCGGACTTAAGGCATTATATTACGAAAAAGGATCACTGGAGTTTCCTTTCCGTCTCTTTTCAAACTCTCTAAAATTGAAAAGGACTGATTTATCCTTGTCATTAAACTCGTTAAAACAATAGCAACAAACTTGTCCACGCAGACAAGAACGAGTTTCAATGTCGCTAGGCTCGTTAAAACATAGCGACAGGTTTGCCTGAAGGGAAAATTATAGAACAAGCATATGTTATCCTCCTAAAGCTTGACAAAAATAAAGAGGTACTGGTTAGCAATGACTAGGGAAAAAATGGGAAGAAAACTTGAAGAAACTTTATTGGTAGCAAGTCGCTCTTGAACATGACACTTTCACTTCATCACCATGATTGAGTCGGGTTGGGTTATTCTATTCACGGGTCATATCACCATTGGTCCACCGTACCATCCATTTTTGGGGTTAACGCTACCAATCCATTTCAGTGTCGCCGATATGTTCAAGAGAAGTCGCTCAGAGAATTCACCAACCCAGCTTGTGTCTCATCTGCTGTAATACCTTCACCCTTCATTCTTTCATGACCACCACCCTGAACCTTGTATCATCAGATCATTTTCACCTCCACAAAATCATTTGCTCCATTTCGTGTCGTAGATGTGGGATTCATTAAGGCCCTCCTATGACGTGTCACTTTTTGTTACATTACTCATTTTATCCAAGAAGTTTACTTAGGAACAACCCTTTCAGTACTTTGAAGCTTACATGCCTCAATGGCAAGTTTCTCACTTCCGGCGACAGGTTTACATCAGTGGCCTTCGACCAAAATATTTTGCGTGGTGTTTGACACTGACTCATGTATTCATACCACGTGAATGGTATTGCAGTACCTTGAGGGTCATCATCATTACCGGTGATTCCTCTCGTGCCTATTAATAACTTACATCATTGATTGGTGATCAGGCGATGTCTTTCCATGTTCGACTTTAGAACATCTTTTCACATGGATTGACTTGTACTTCGGGTGAAGATTGAACAAATTTCAAGAGGCCGGATCTATTTTCATCCATCTGAGCTGCGATATATTCAGGAAAATAAAGACATCAAATGTACATCATAGCTACACAGATAATCATCCAAGCCAAAGGATGATGGCTCTACCAGAATCATCAGTCTGCCATACAGACGATTGTCTGTCTTATGTACATGAAAATTAATTTATAAAGCTGAGCATGGGAATGCCCGCCTCAGCTATATCATGAAACTATTATGAAGATAATGTATTGTATTGTATCTTATTATAGGTCACCTTCCAGTTCGAAAAACCTCGGATCCTCATGATAAAGCATTTCACCCGACATCAAAATATTTAAAACCTCATGCTTTAGGGGGCAACTGTTATAGACATATTTGGGCACTGCGACCCCAATCTTATATGTCCATAAAACCAAGGCCTTCTAAGTCCCTAAAAGTGTTGTTTCACACCCTAAAGGAACAAGGTCAGCTGATTACATCATCTCCCAGAAGTTCTCCATGAAAAACTGCTCAGAATTGGTCAAAACTGGACCATATCACCTGCTCCATGGTCAAAGTGTTATTCATCTCACCTAATGCACATAGGGGTGCGATGCATATTGAAGAGCCCTTCTATGGGGTGCAATGGGCGAGAGTAGACAAATGGCAGAGACAGTTTACAAGGTGGATGATCATGGAATCATCCAGAAACTTCTCTTGTAACACTTGCATCTCTGAATTTTCCCAGGGATGAGTAAGATATCATGAAATCTCCAAGTGGAAGTGAGAACTATCAGAGAAATGACACTAATCAAAAACCTAGAAGCTGACTCACCCACCTGCAAACATCTATATATGGATCCCTCATCCTAGAGATCCAAAGGCTGGAATTTTGTATTTTTGTAAGGAAGTGTTGTTGGTTTCTCTGTATAACATTGTTGAGTGATCTAAGCTTTTCATGAGGTGAAGAGAGATTTCATGCTGGGAGGATGGTGCTAGGTCAGACTAATGGGTTATAATCCTCTCTTCTACTACTTCTATCAATAAAGTTATTTGAGTTTTCCTCCATATGTTTGTGTATCTCTGAATCTTGCCTTGATATATGCATTTGTATGGTTGATATATATCTGATCCTATATTGTTTATGGTTATAGATCTCTATGCTTTGATGGTATCATGTTGCTTTGACTCCACAGGTGTTCTTTGAAGCGGGACAAGTGAGGAAAGAGAGGTGAATTTCTATAAAAGGGGAAAGGAAACAAGCAAGGAGACAAGCGAAAGGCTGAGGTTGGTACTCTCTGCTTCTTTCTCATCTATCTCTCATAAAGGAAAACACAAGTGACTTTAGTTTGTTTGTTTCTAAGATAGCTACCCATCTTAGTGGGACTAGCAGCTCTGAATGGACACTAGTTTTCCCGATAACACCTGTGCGCAGGCAAGCACAGTTGGACTAAATCGACACCTCAAACATCTCAAGGGTGCAAAAACATGGTTCCAGCATCCCCCCATACTACTTTGGGTGAGACTTTAGTCCACGCCCCGTGGGTTGATGCCGAAAGGGCCAGTAGTGTAGGGATTTGTTTGGCTAAATAACTTTGAACCTGGGTCAGGCTCCAACAAGCCAATAAATGGTTCCGTTGTTGGGACTGGAATCTGCATAGATATGTCTGATGTCATATCATTGGAATCCAACTAGGAATGAAATTGAATGTTGGTTGGATAGGAGAATTCACGAATTTGCGATGCAGAAGAATAGGAATCCGCGACTGACAAAAGAAGAGTGGTTAGACTGCTACCTGTATATAGAAATGAATGAGATCTTCTTTGCATCTTTCCCTACTAAGTTGTACGAGTGGATTGCGAAGCTAGCAGATAGTCGAGGAAGGTGGAAGCTCAATAGTCCCATTGTGTGGACCCCAGAGTTGGTGTGCAGATTGGAAGCATCAGAGGATAAGATCGCGCACACTATTGATCACTAGCTCGATCAGATTATAGGAGGATTCATTACTGAGTTCATGGTCGACACTTCAGTCAGCTATAGTGAGGCAGAGCAACACTTTCTTAAAGGACCGTGAGGTAAGTATGTAAAGTCTCTAAATACGTGGATTAAAATGTTATTGTGTGAAAAGAGGGTTATGCAATTACCTTGATGTTCGAAGCTACGCGAAGTGGAAAAACCTACAGGAATGAAGGAAGTAAGGGACCAGAGAATAGCCCTTTGATTTCATCTCCACGAGGGGATGAGGAAGAGCTCGCGAAGGTCTCTCCATAAAGTGTGATCCACTTGATAAGGTAAAGAATTCCATGCATACCACTCCCACCCACATCGCTACTAGCGTCACATCCATCACCTCGATCTTCACCTGTACCACCTTCATCACAACTACAACTCGATATGGCAAGCACAATAAAGTTGCTTGTTTTCAAGGGATTAGGAAATGAGGACTTGGACCAATTTTGGTTCGTTGTAAGAGCCGTGTGGGAAGCACAGGGGGTTACAGATGAAAATATAAAGAAATGAATGTTGGTTAGTTCTCTACAGGATCACGCGCTGACATGGTACATTAAGCACTCAAATGATAATATAAATGCGAGAATTGTGGATATCCAAATTGCGCTAAATAAGGAATTTAGTTGGACGAAGTCAGAAGCACAGTTGATCATTGGATTCAAATAGATCACAATGATACCAGGCGAGACTCCTTGGGAGCTAGATTACAGGCTGAAGTGTACGATTCGCGAAGATAATATGAATCTGACGGATGGACAACACCATGAATGGTTGTAGCATCGCTAATGCCACATTTGAGGAGTGTGTTGTCACAATAGAAGTTAATGACTCAGGCAGAGGCCTTAGAGATTGTGATAAGGCTGCATGAGACCCCAATGTAGGATCCTAGCTTGGGAGTTCATCAAATCCATGTGCAATTGAAAAAATTATGCCTTGAGATGCAGAGTCTGAAAAAGGACAGAACAACTCAACAAGAAGTGCACGAAGAGGTGTGGTGCGTAAAATGTAAGGGTCAGGGTCATGATAAGGACCACTACCTAGTGTTTGCAAATTACCTCATGGGAGGAGGACTGATGCCATTAAGACCAGAAGTGCAAGCAGGACCTAGTGTGGCTCCTTCTTTGTGGTGCGTGATTTGTCAAATAGGTGGAAATCATGTTACGGAAAACTGCCATTTGTTACAAAAGTACATGCAAAATTTGAAATAGTTGTTCTGTAATTTTTGTAGGTCAGTGGGACACAATAGCGCACTTGTAGAAGCTATGAGATGATGATGGATAGAACTCCCACCTACAAAGTTTAGGCCAAAACACGGCCCCTAGACCAGAATGCAAGAGTGGCGCGAGTAGGATTTCAAGGGCGTGGATGGGGCTGAGGTGGGGGAGGACCTGGAAGAGGTTGTGATCAGTTCATCTAGTACAATTACAGAGGGCTAGGAAATTATGCCCATGATTGTACAAATCCGATGTGGCCGTCGTGTTTATATTACACCTTGTTTGATCATGAGATGGAAGATTGTCCTATGTTGATAGCTAGGATACATGACAAAGAAGCGCTACCACCTCCCCCAACTCAAAACCTACAGATGATGAGGTCTAAGTCACGTGAGGAAGACCCAAATGTGAACATTGTGCTCTGAAGTGGAATCACAATGGGAGATGACAAAGGTAGACATCCAAAATATAGTACCTGGGTTCGCAAAGCTCCGGAAAAAGAAGCGGAGTTTGATTTGGATCGCGCTCAAGAAACTTTCATGGAAGCTAAGAAGAACTTCACGAAGGCCTCCACTTCAAGAAGCAAAGACAGACTGGAGCCAGAGATGGATCCATCCATGCTCACAATGTTCTTGGAAACATGTATGAAGTTACTATGCAACAGTAAATCTATAAAAGGATTACAGGAACTCATTAACAGATGCATTGGGACCACACCAGGAGAACCGTGCGTAGGACAGGAAGAGAAATGAGGCTATCCATGCAGATTGGAGAATATGAGATTGGCCAAGTAATTCTAGATTTAGGATCAGACACAAATGTTTTGCCGAAGCAGACATGGGAGCGCATGGGGAGACCTATGCTACAGTGGTCTCCTATTCAGCTACGAATGGTGAACCAACATAAAATAATACCCATGGGGTGACTACAGGGAATCATTGTGGATATTGAGGGAGCAAGTGTGCTAATAGACTTTGAAGTGATAGAGATTTTTTATGACAACAATCCATGCCCCGTGCTCTTAGGAATTGATTGGGCCACTGACATGAATGAGGTGATTAATTTGAAGAAGTACAAGATGATTTTTGAGAAGAAGTTTATGTGCGTAGTTATACCCTTGGACCCTACTGAAGGATCACGCTATACAAAGCCAGTGCACGACTATGAAAGTGACGATGATTTGGACTGCATCTACAAGATAACTACGAGAGAGCAAGACTGGGTAAATCCTACTACGGATGGGCAGATTTCATGGTAGCGTGAAAGCTCCTGTACATCAGATTCTGATGAGGAGATAGAGCGCTGGAAGAATCGATTACACAAAGTAACCGCATTGAACTACAATATGATGAAAAGATCACTACGTTGTCTATCGACAGAAGTGCGAGACCTGCCTACTTATGATGGGTTACTTTGGATAAATTTGAAAGGGAGGTGCCTGAAAAGCAACGCTTCCAGGCCTTGAATTAGGTACTGCACGCTATGCCCACGAGGTGGTGGGGTACACACAAAGGGATCTTTGATGACTGGCGCAAATGTAGGAGGATGATGCACACATAGTTTGGGAAGCCTAGAGTGTGATTGGCAGATAAATATAATGGGCAAGATGATCCACACACACATCTAGCCAGGTGGACGCAGGCATATGGAAAAAAACCTACATGGATGCGCATGAACTCCACCCTACGAGGTATGGTCAATAAGTGTGTGTTGGGGGGACAGATGTGCAGTTGTCTCTTAAGGTTGGATAGAAAGTATGTGGGAAGAACAATCTCGCAGGAGTTTATCCACATGAAAGCATTTGCTAAGGTGTACAATGCACTGAACAAGGCATGTAATGTGTAGGGAAGTGATTGGGACCTGCACAAACTTGGAAAAACACCTTTTTAGCTAGTCGATGGCATAGAAACCATAATGCCTATGGATTCTATCATGTCTAGTCCGCGCATAGTGGCACTCACAGGGGTCAAGGACTGCAGAGCCCTAGAAGAAAGGCTTGTGCAGTTGGAAGAGCTCAAAGAAGAACAGTTGGGACTCGATGAAGAGATCCAACAAGGTGATCTTAGGCTCCAAGAACTCATGAATGAAAGAGTTTGATTGAGGGAGAAAAGCACCATGGTGGAAGCAGAAGCCAAGAAGCTTAAGGAAGTAATAAAGAAGGACTTTCTTGATAGAAAGACCATGGTGATAGAGCAGGATGAGCTCGATTATGTTGACGAACTTGGGGGCTACTGCCAAGAGTTTATCAATATTATGCATGGGGTTAGACCGTATGTTATTAAGGAAATCACAGACGGTGGTGCAGTGGAGTTAGTGAAGTTAAATGCCGAACTCTTCCCAGGAAAAGTAAACAGTAGTTGGTTTAAGCTGTATACAGGTGGTCCGACCATCTGACTAGCCGCAGGAAGCATAGTCTTAGCGCTCCAGGTAGCTAAAAGGAGGCATGGGACTATAAACTACTCTACCTATGAGCTATGTGATGTCAGGACTATGCACAGTAGTGAGGTGTCACAGGGTCTGCGACAATGCAAGGATAGTTGTGCTGCCATGCGGGTTGGCTGGAAAATGACCATTATGGTCACTATTCATGATGTGATGCTTGGTTTGAGACAAAATGGAGCGGACGGCAAGCATTTAAGGTGAACTTTACGGGCTAGATTTGGGAAAATCTACCACCACAGGAGAATTAATGGACCAGATTTGGGGGAATGGTCGAAATCGAATTCAAAAGGCGCTATAAATTACAAAGGGCTACCCAGCAAACAACACTTGGCCATTTGAGAATTGAGCTATTGCGTACCTAGAGATTTATGAACCCATATCTATTTGATATTTTCAAGTCAAAGGTGTTGTTTGAGCACTTACCTAAGCCATTGAGAGATTTTTGGAACAACAATATGGCAGCATCTGGAGAAGCCATGGATATCAGAGATATGACCGTTGAAGAGGCAACACAGGCCATGACAGTAGGAGAAGCCACAGAAAGCATCAAGATAGTCGTAGAAATCCCTAAATCATCACACACACCGAGACCCAATAAAGACAAGTAGCTTATGGTACTGGTGCGCATGTCCCCTAGAAACCCGCTGAGAACCAAACTCACCATGGAAGAAAATGGGAAGATGATGAGGAGGAAGAAGACTTCGAAGAAATCCTAGCAGAGGAGGAGGACAAAGAAATGGAGGAAGAAACCCAGTGTGCAAACCCTCTGACCAAGTTTCCCATGTATGGTCCTCCACGAAAGGGGAAAGCATAGGTGCCCAAGGACCTAGATGAGAGAAAGATCTCTCTGCAATCTTCGATGCTACCTGATGATATCGCTTTTCATGGAGCGCACTTGGAACGAGTGCCAGTTCAAAAATTTGAAGACTAGGATCTTGCAGACCACGAGCAAATCCCACATTTGGCAACTGTGTAGCTAATGCATCTGAAGAAAAATATAGCGGCGGGAGTCATAGAATTGTAGCCACACAAGTGGTTGCGAGGAGTAGAGAAATCAGGGTTGTTAAACCTACTTTGGGTGCCACATTATCGCCGCGCCCCAGTGACTATCTTCATCATCAAGATGCTACTCTACCTAGTTCATGATGGGTGTTTATGGCTGGAGGAGCCCATCCCCATCATGGACCACCTAATTCACAGAATTTCCTGGCTCCCTTGCAAAGGGGAGGATCCATCGAACATATTCGAGGGTAAAAGTGATAATTTGGCCATCGCGGAGGCCATGAAGAAAAATTTCAAGCTAGAGTATCAATAACACCGCGGTCAGAGTCGCGACACAGATACTGGCTGGGAAGGTTATGTGGAAGTGTCACACGAATGAGGTGCTCGCGCCAGTGGTTGCACTTGCCACACAGTGCACAGAGGGAGTCCAGTTTAACTGGGCAGATTATTTGTGCCGAGAATTCTTTGAAAACTACTGCGAGGCACAGGAACAGGGGAAGACTTTCCACTATGCATGGCTTCTACTATCCATAGTGTTGATGGCTTGGGAATTGCTTGAGGACATCTAGTTCCCCATGATTATGAAGGATCTTCTAGAGGTAGCAAAGTATGCTTTGTTGTGGGAAACCAAAGACGCGCAAAGGATCAGAGACAGCAAGATATTCTAGGTGTTCATGGAGATGAACATCAGAATGGCGATTAACCGCAATCCATGGTTATCTTCTACTGTCTACAATAGTCTGCAGAGCTTTCATGGAGTTCTGGGAAGACTTCCATCATGTGGATATTAGGGTGCGCAAGGACCCCATGAAGGAATGGAATGGGCTCACTTACCTGGCCACGGATGATGTCATATTCATTGTGCTTGAATCATGACCGTTGGAGTGGCGTGCTCCTACCAGCTCTACGATGGAAGCAGAGAAGTCTGTTGCATAGAGGAAAAAGGAGGAGGCAAAACACGAATGGTGCAGTTGGTAGAAAAGAGGAGGAAAGAAGCAACATAGCCAAGGTGCAAGGGGCGTGCGATGCTATGAAGGCAGTAGAAGAGCAGCAAAGGGTAGCTGAGAAGGACATCGAGGGAGAAAAGTCACCTTCACCCACATAGGAGACACACATAGAGGAAGGTGGTGTGGACCCACAGACAACATCCACACAACTAAAACAACAGCGCCCAAGATAGTAGGTGGGGCCACGGAAGAAGTTGAAAGCCTCCAAGACTTCTTTCGACCTAATCACCCTCACTGAGGGGGATCTCCATAGCATAGGGGAGACAGTGTGGGACGTCACTACAGAGGCCCTCCAACAATTTACGGAGGAAACCAGATGGTGTTGGGGGGCCTCCAAACACAGGTCCAAGAGTTGCAGGTGCTCACTCCTCAGGCTGGTATCCTGTCGACCAGCCTCGCAGTAGGCACGACTGCAGCTAAGGAAATGTTGCGCACCTACATGACCAACACTATAGTGCTACCAGAGGGTGCACTAGTTATAGAGAATGAGGCCAAGAGGCCTATGGTTAGTGCACCAAAGGGAGTTGGGATAAACATGGTTGCACTCCCTCAGGAGACGCTCTATGTTCTATAGGATGGAGTGACTGTAGAACTATGGGCCAAGGAGAGTTGCGCGCTCTAGGTGATGGGCGAGAAAGGGATTAATATGGAATAACTGAGCCTGTAACATGATGAGGTTATGACACAGAACAAGAAGCTAGTGTGGGTGGTTGAAGAAGCCTGCCAGATGGTACCTGAATTGGTCATCCCAACAGAAGCACCAGCAGACGCGCGCATTCGAAGACTAGTAGCAGGGGTGCGCGAGGCGAAAGAAGAGATGGCTAAGGTTTAGCTGGAGTTGAACCTTTAGATAACTAAGCTACAATTGAAGGCACAACCTTCAACTCTGCCTGAGGTGAAGGAACAGTGCACTAGCTCCATTATAGTAGGAATAGTGGAGATCAGCAGTGCAGTGAAGGACTGCACCAAATTGTTTGAAGAGTCTTTCGAGGTCCTCACCATTCTGTAGGAGGACCCGAACATACAGTGTGACTAGAAACAGTGGTGCGTGAGCTGCAGCAATAGTATGACAAAACAAAAGGGATTGTGCAGACAGTGACCCTTACACAGAGGCTCACACGGATGTAGAAGGCAAAAGCGCTCAAGGAGCAGGTAGACAATGCGCGACATAAGGAAGTTGTCTTGAAGGCACGCGTACAACCATGGATCGATGAGGCATTTGTCATTACAGCCTCGATTAAAGCCAAGCTCACGCAAATGCAAGAAACACAGGAACAGGTGCAGGGCAGCAGTTCAGCTACAACAGTCTCTAAACAACACGTATAGGAGGTATAACAGGCAATTTCTCAGTGCGCTGTTGATCTTGCAGTGGTCCAGGTAGAGTTGGGTGGTCTTCATCTGAAGATCTCCACACCGACAGAGTGACTCGAGGGTGAGTCACGATGTTTGTGTTGGGGGCCTCTTGTGCACGGGATCAGCCAAGGAATGTTTTGGTGCTTAAAGCCTAGATTTTTGGTTAAAAGTTGTAAATCTGATGTAAAGACTCTGAATTTTGTGGGAGAAAAGCACGAAGTTTGTAAATGAGTCATAGGGTTGTCCGCCCTCAATTTTGTGATTTAATGTCAACTTTAGAGATCTACGCATGGTCTGCAAACAATGGGATTGTATAAATCACGTATAAATAGAGCGAGGCTCTAATTTGTAAAGAGGAAAATGAAGGATGAATAATTGAGTCTGATCTGAAGTGTAAGTCAAGTCTTTGGGTCATAGAGTAGGAGAAGGCTCTGCAGCTAAGTGCGCAGAAGCCTAGTAGTCTGCAGCTGAGTGCGCAAACCCCTGCAGCTGATTGTGCAGGGTGAGTCAAGTCTGTAACTGTTAAGGCATTAATAAAGAGAAGTTTCCGCATCAATTCTATGTATCTATTTCTAGTTTTTATGCATTGAGTATATTGGGTATGAATTGCAATTTACTGTTATATGATGCACAAACATATATGATTGCATTGATTAAGTAAATGTAAGCTAAAATATCTGTTTACGCGAAGTTAACTAACATTTATAAGAGGATAAGTATGATATGTGGTGTAACTTGAGGAAATAACACAAAATGCTACCCTAGCAGCGTGAAAGCACCTCCCTGGATAGGGCTACGCAAAGGTGATTATAATAGATCGTGAAGGTATTGAAGGTTAGAATAGTGCACGAAGTGACCTACACGCAGGCAAGCATAGTTGGACTAAATCGACACCTCAAACATCTCAAGGGTGCGGAAACTTGGTTCCAGCATCCCCCCATACTGCTTCGGGTGAGACTTTAGTTCGCGCTCCGTGGGTTGATGCTGAAAGGGCCAGTAGTGTAGGGATTTGTTTGGCTAAATAACTTTGAACCTGGGTCAAGACCCAACAAGCCAACAATCAATCATCCATCACTTTCATTCAGGAATTATGTCAGTCATGACATCCTTCTTTTCATCAAAAAGTGATCCATTAGTCCATATTTGGCCTTCCTTCATGCCTTTCTACCTTCTTCACATCATGATTCCTTCAGGATCTCTCATCATATAATATGAATATCAGTTGTAGATGACACTACAAATATTTCTTGGGTACCATCCATTAGCCCATCTAGATATTGTTCAAAAATAGAAAATCAACATTAATTCAAATTAACTTTGCGATGGTCTTTCATCATGACATATCCTTGTTTGCATCAGCATCCTACACATATATTGACAAATATCCAAAAGGATATACGATGTCAAGGGTCTCTTTCTTTTTCAGACTTTATCAAAATCTTAATATCTTTCCCATGGAGATATCATAGTCAAATATTTTAGTCCTTGGATGTTGATTGCCTTTTTCCACAATCGCATTTTTCATGATCTCTTCCTTTATTTATTCATATATTTCCTCCCATGAACTTCCAATCATATTTCCTTCAACTTTCAACCATCTCATATTTCATATGAAGAGATATTATGTTGATTTCCTCTAATGTGTGAACCATGCCTTCATGCATCCTTTCACTGGAGGAGATCCTTTCTTTTGCTCATTCTCTTGAGGTAGAGCACTCAGTCATGATATTTGTAACCATATGGAATGACTCTACTTTATCAAATACAATCATACATACCTCATCTATATATTTTGGTTATCTAGAGTTCCTTTAGAAAATTCCTTAATTGAAATAACTTCAATCTCTTGACCTACTTCACTTCATTTTACAACATATCATAATCCCATGAATCTCATACAAGTTGGAATTCTTGGCGAGACACTTGCTTCTTCCAATAGGTGAACATTCTAATGAATATTCCAATGGAGGGTCTTGATCATCCTCATCCTGCAAATGCTCATTTTGAATGATGTATGAGTTCTATACTAGATGACTTTCTTCGATTCATAAGTACTACTTATCCTTTCAATGAGTTTATTGAGAGTTACTTCCTTCTATTGCTATCTTTTTCTACTTCATCTATCATTCAAGCTTCTTCTGATGATATAACGAGCTCTTTATTCAATCGTATGCTTTCTTGATGCCATCTCCTAACATGATGCATCTTATCATGCTTCTAATGTTTCCTACCATGTTAGCTTATACTTTAAAAAATAACAAATTGAAACAAAAACTTAAAAAGGACTAGGTGACGAAGACTATCTCAATCATAGTAGAGATCTTTTACTTCCTCCTTCTCGGATTTCTTCTTTTCAACTTCCTCCACTTCTTCAGTGATATTGGCTTCTTCCCTTCCTCTTTTGTTGTTGTCCTTCTTTAATTTAGGACATTTTTTCTTGTAGTGCCCATATTCTTGACATTTGTAGCATTGAACCTTTGTCATATTCTTCTTTCTTTTATGAGGACCAAATTTCCAAAACTTCCCTCTTTTTTTTTCCATAGCAACACATGCTTGAGTTTGTTCATTTGATCCTACATCAGATTTTGCCTTTAGCCTAATTTCTTCAATTTTTCATAGTTACCATATATAATTGAATGTAGTGGATTCCTTCTCCCCATATATACTTGATGTGAAGTTTCCCCATTCTTCCGGTAGTGCATTGAGTACTATGGTAGTCATCTCTTTGTCAGACATTATCTCTCCCAATTCTTGTAGTTTATCTCTTATTTTAGATATCCTCATAAACTATGAGGTTATTCCTTCTTCTTATGATATCTTCATCTTTTATATTTCTTGCCTTATCGACATCACTTCTCCTGTAGTGCTTACGGAGAATAATTTTACAATCTTGTCATATATTTCTTTTGATGTTTTTAATTTAGATACATAGGGAATACAAGGATCCTTGATGGATTCTATGAGAATCTTTTGAGCCCTTACTTCCCCTTTCATATACCTTGCAAGTGCTTGAGAATATTCTTTTGTAGGTTTGGAGATTCAAGCTTTAAAATGTTCCATGACCTCATTTTCTATGAGGTTTAGGTCTATCCTTTTCTTCCATGAAAGAAAGTTTGAAACCCCAAAAAATTTGTTGATTTCCTTTTAAAAATACATTTTGATAGATTTAGATGTAGGCATAAATATAATTATTTGTGAAGATCCTCCTTAAACCTGTTTCCTTCTTTAATTTGATGATTATGTAGATAATAGAAAACTTATTTTTGATGAATATGGTTTTCTTCAAAAGTGATCCTTGACTCCAAAGAGAGGGAGATCGCCTTGAGTCCTTTGATGATGCTAGAAACTCCTTTATTCTTGCTTTTCTTGGATGAGTATACTTCAAGATGCTTTGATTTGATGATTTCTTAAATTCAAGTGGAGTTAGGGTCTTTTGAGGTCTCCTTCCTTTTGATGATGATTTGAATGGGGATCCCAAGAATGCTTTAATTGTGGAATTCTTCTTTGATCGGTCTAGGGTTTTGACACTTCCTTAAAGATGATGTCTTGGAGATGAGAGGATATTCTTGAATCTTTCAGAGCCTGAGTGTCCCTTATTGAGTTTCCCTTCCGTGACTTGTTACCTTTGCTCTGATTCCATGTTGAGAAATATAGGGGAGAGAGATGAGATGATCTCTCTAGAAATGATAACTACTTGTGAAGACTTTTTACTTTTCTTAATTAGGTTCTTCTTGAATTGATTATTATTACGTGTTCTTCTTCATCAAACAGCTACCAAATCATAAAGAAAAATGAGATAAAGGACACAATATGTAGGTTATCAGTCAGGGCCAAAACCTCTCCAATCTTGAGAGGAAAACCCAAACGACTTCTTCTTCTTATAGAATATTCAATTGATGAATTCCAAGACCTAGATCCTTCACCAACAACCCCTCCACGACCAAGTCAATAATTCCTCTAGATGAAATTATTCTTCTCCAAGTCAATGTTGGTCAAAGTTATGTCACAACTTCAAATTTCAACCCTAACTTAGAATTTCGGCTAGTTGTTACATATTTACAATTTTTGGCTTCTTATACAGAGACCCTAGATAAGACATGGCTGAAATATGGTTTGGTTTGCCTCTTTATGACTTCACTTGGGCTTCTCTTCTCCTATTGACTATTCAGATTTTTAAATTGACCTTCCTTGACCCAAATTTCGGCTTCTTTTGAGTGATGACAATTTCGTCTTCTATTGTAGCAAATTGATGCCCTAATCTTCCCATGTGAATGAGTATTAGCCCAAAATCGTTCAGAAAGTATCTTTCTCTTCTTACTTTCTCCTTTGCTAGGTATTAAGCTTCTATTCTTATTTATATCAAACTTCTTCAATGCTTTAGTGAATGTGTCTTGAGTGAGGCCAAGTTCCACTTTATACATTCCTTCTTGAGTCCTCATATAGGCCAACTTCACCTTCCAAAGAGTTTGACTACTCCTTAGTAGGCCGACTTGATCCTTTGCATTTGACAAGGTCTTAGAGGGGTATTTGAATTTACTTTTGACTCAAATAATTTTTCTTACAATATGTAACATGCCCAATAAGGGTTATTCATACATGACGATGACTCTTTTGACTTTATAGACTCAATGAAAAATCCTAGAAGCTCTCAATGGGAGCTTGACCTCAAATAAATCTCTCTTGAGCATGAATCCCATGCCTCAAGAACAATAATAATAAATTTGTTTTATCTTTTCATTGAATACATAAAATCAACATTACATATGTAATTATGAATAACAGACCTAGTTACATATTTCAACAATTGTAAATACTGTAATGAGTTGGATTTATAAAGCTCCACGGGCAGTATGTTTTCTTTTCATCGGTTTTGTTGGTCATAGGTGTCATAGAACACCAAGGACGGTGTTCCCCAAAGGTGGAGGAGTTTGTAATAGCCTCAGGTTAAAATATCATGTAATAAAGTTAATAAAGTCAAAAATAAGACCAAGGTCATGGGACACTTATTCAAAGTTGAATGTTGGAAAAAACATCCTAGTGCGTGTCATTTGGTTTATTATGGCTAAGGAAATTTTCAAATGCATTGAAAAGGCATAGAGGCATTAATTGGAATTTTACTTATGAAAAAATGGAAAATAGGAGAAAAGGAAGGTGAAAGGTCACAGGTTGCATGTGAAGAGGAAATTGGAGGAAAATAGTGGAAAATGAAGAAAATAGAGGTCTCAATGATAAAAAGGCTTATCAGGATCAATTCATGTGTTTTGTCAATTGAGCCTTTTAACAGTTTTGAGTTGGAGCTCTCTCTCTATTCTCTCTCTCACGTACTCTTGCACACATGGAGCATTCTTGGATCTCTATAGCATTTGGGAAAGAAGAAAAGGAAAGCAAGCATCAATCAAGGAAGAGTTGGATCAAGCAGCTATAGCAGGATTAATTTGTAGGTATTGAGTTGCATATATGATTCCCTTGCTATTTTTTTCATGCATGGTACATGCATGTGTGTATTTGGTTCTCTTGTTGTCATTGGCATGGTATTTTCCTAGTGTGACAGTGGTTTCATCTTGCCTTTCCATTTCCTGTTAGGCATAGTGAGATAGAGTTCTCTCTTTGGTTGAGTTTGGTTGAGTTTGGATCTTAGGAAAATTCCCAATGGCCTAGAAATACCTTGACTGGTAATGGCGAGATAAGCGGTAAATACTAAGAGTGGAGACAGGAAAATTCGTTAAGGTATTGGAAAAGAAATATGGACGAATCCATGCTTGTTTAGGGCCTAGTAATCCCTTGACCGATTTTGGCAGGATTGCAGTAAAGCCTGGTAGTGTATGTTTCTTTGTTTGGGTCTAGGATTCCCTTAACCGGTAATGGTGGGATTGCGGTAAATCCTAGTTGGGTAGCTGCTTTCTTCAAGCCTAGAAATCCCTTTACCAGTAATGGTGGGATATGCGGTAAAGCCTGAGGAAGCCCTGGTTTTTTTGTTTTGAGTCCCACTTTCTGATCTGAAAATCACTTGTGAGTGACCTCAGTTAAGTAATGAATGAATGAAGGTATTACAGACTCGTGCTAGTGTTTGTCTATGTTATCTTAGGCAATGGATCAATAAGATTACAAAATACATAGACACGAGAAAATGGAAAACAGTAAGAGAAACACAGTAAGAAAATATAAGAACACAACAAATTAATAAGGAGCTCACCCAATCCTCCTCGGCTATGTCTCTGGTCTAGCTTTCAGCGGTGGCCCTCTTTTATTGTGTCTTAAAGCATAGTTTTTACAACGAGGAGCTCAAATTGAGTCTCCAAAAATAGAGGATGCTCAGTACAGTGGTTTTTGGATTCCCCAAGTCACTAAAGTGCACAAACTCTTTCTTACTGAGTCTCGACTTCAGCTAGTCTTGATGGGATGAGTCCAATTTGGTACTCAATTCCCAACAGATATCCTCACAGGGATTGCTTGAACCTCTCAAGCCTTCTGTCTGCTTAATGATGCCTTAGCTCTGCAGGTCAGCTCGGCTCTTTGCATCTACTTCTGTCTCTTCTGTCTCCTTCTTCACTGTTCTCTTCTTTCTGACAATGTTTTTTTCCTTCCTCCCCTATTTTGTTCTTTGTCTATTCATGGCTTAAAGCCAATACGTCTCATGACTGTTTATTTCCTCTTCCACCCCTTCAGATCACCTGGTGTTGTTCTCATGGAGTTCCCTGCCTCTGCGTCATCACCACTATGTAACATCTCATAGGGAAGTGGCCACTTTTCCTCCCACGAACTACGCCAGTTCTTCCTCAAACAGTTTGGTATTTTGGTTACTCTGTGTAATAATTCATCTGCCAGCTCAGCAGTCAAATCAGACTTCAAACGTTTATATGTTGTTGCTTAATTCTCCCTCCAGATCCGGTTTCCCATTGGGTGCAATCTCTGTCGTTAGATCCGGAGCCCCCAAATCCTACGGTGTTAGCTATTATCGTGAAGTTGACTTTCTTGGACATTAGCCTACGATGAGAGGCAGTTTTCTCTCTCATCCATCGGACACACGTCTTTCGTTGTATGGCATTGATGAGTCTCCTAACAATTACGCTTACCGCCCAACATGCCTCCGATATTCCACCAGTTTTGGGGCGCGGGACCCGCCTTTCACTTTAGCGCTTTTCCCATGGTTTTCGGCTTTTCCTTGTGTCTGAGTGCTCGGGGCCTTTCCATTTCGAGGGGTTTTTCTTAGCGCTAATCGCGCATCAGAAAAGGCCTCTGTTTTCTGATTCGGATTTCCTAACTACTAGTTTGCATCTTGCGCAATCTCCATGGGCCTCGGTCAGCGTGCTTTGACCAAGGTCCTCATCGTTCCTTGCTGGCTACAAACTACCACTATCCAGAGGTCTTCTTGATAGCTCATTGTTCACAAGTTTGAAGTCTGTCCTGATTTGATATAGTCATAGAACTCTAATAATTTTCATGGATCCAATTTGGATCACTTTCATGCTTGGAATATGGCACGGGGGTGATTAGCTTAAAGAAATATTTTGTTCAGCCCAATCTATGGTTAGGTGGTATGTGGAAGTCCCTGACTTGGTTGGATTTTTCATATGTTAATAAGAGTTATTTTCCTCTTTTATTTCATGTGTACTTGTACTTGTTATTATGTGGCTTGGATGGTTGGTCTAACATGGTTATTATTTTATTTATATGTTGGTTATAAACATGGTTTCATAAAAGGTTCTAGCTATGGCTCTTGACATGTTTTGATTTGCTAATTAATGGTTATTGAATGCATGAGCTAATAGATGTTATTGCAGCAATTATGAGAAGGAATTAGACCTCTGTGTTCAAATATGCATTTATAGCATGTAGATTACATGTTGACAAAATGTTTGACGAAATGACTATCATGGTTAAGCTTGGTTAGTCAAATTATTGAATAAGTTTTGTGTTAAAGGAATTTTCTTTATGTCATTCATCATTATTTAAATTTCTATCAAGTTCTAGGAAGATTTCTGAATCCTAGCCCTAGAAAAGTGGCTCAAATCTCAGGGCCGCATGCACAGAAATAGGTAAATTATATTGCAGTCACTGGGAGGCAGGTTTATCCATGCAACTAGAGGCTTACAGTCATGGAATTCCTTGTTATGCATGTGACTGTGGCCTAGGTCAATGAAAAAGAAAGTTAAGCCATGGTTATGGCACCTAGAGTGATTGGTTGGCTCTTGGGGATCTTGTAGCTCCTAAGGAAGGTCAACAAGTTTTTAGTTTGTCGATTCCACTTCCTTAATTGTACTTAGGAGGTTGGGTCATATCAGAGTAACTATTCGTCACATGTTTACCTTGGTATACCAATGAACTTGGGGAAATGTGGGAGGAAGTGTTACACCAGTTTCTTATTCTCTTCTTACTAAGTTCCCAGTAAGAAATACACATCCTAAGGGTGTCATCTTTCTTCTTAGTCAACACCACCGAAGAAGAAAAGGGACTAGAACTAGGATGAATGTGGCCTTATCTCAACAACTCCATGTTGGTTTCTTTTATCTTATCCTTGTATACCTTGGGATGGAAGTTCAGGTTTGGTTATAATTCCCTAAACCCGCTCCTCTAACTTTATAAAATTATCAAATCCTCTATCTGGGGTTCTACCTGGAGGAATATCACCAAAAAATTTACGATATTTACAAAGTATTACCTGGATATCATTTGGATGTTATTAAGGTTGATATAGTGTATTTGTGTCATAAATATAGCACTCAACTGCCCGCTCTATGTCTTCATGATGCAACATTGCCTCCATGCTTTGACATGACACTACCTTGGGTGAATTTTGATGCATGGCCCACGAGACTACCTTCTTTTCATCATGGTTTGTGAAATCCATCTCCATATTCCTCTGATCAATAGTGTATCTCCCAATGGAATAAATCTATTGAACTCCAAGTACCACATTGGTATCAGGTATATCCACCATAAAGAAGTCATCTATCAATGTGTAGTTCCCCATGGTTATTTTTAGTTTGGGGGTGCACTCCATCTGATAACCACCAAGTATGACCATTGTGAAACCATAAAACTCCTTCATCAAAATCTCTGGCATATCCATCATAGTTACATATATAAAGTTGTGGGATTTCCCACCATTAATCAACATTGTCACTTTCTGCCCCAACATGACCCCCTTGACTTTGAATGTGTGTTATCTAGGAAGTCCTGACATGGATGCAATAACGAGGCCTTTACACCCAGCCTTGGATGTCTCTTCACCTACTACCTGGTGTCCCAATTCTTGTACCTACTCCTCATCATCGTCATCATTATCACCATCTAAATTAACCTCGATGTAATGGGTCTTTCCTTCTTTGTCCTTCCCTGCACACATGTGCCCCAGTGCCTACAACTCTTGAAAATTGAAACATAAAATTTTCTTCCTCAACTACTTCTCGATCTCCTCATCCAACTTTGGTTTCCTAGTGTACTCCCTTTGAAATGGTTTAACCTCTTTTCCTTTTTGGGGGAAAGGTGACTTCGGAGAAAATATGCTCCTAGGAATAGCATCCTGCATGCCTTTGGTTCTGCCAACTACATCTTGTAGAGTGGCAGGCTTATAAGCCTTAACCCAACCACTTAGAGGCTTGGATAACCCCTCAACAAAAAACATCACCAACCAAGCCTCAAATATGTTAGTGACCATTATTCTCAACCTATGAAAATATGATATATATATCTTTGGGATGCCAACATGATTGGGTTGTGCCAGCTCTCTGAAATGAATATTTGGGTCCTTCTTGTCAAAGCATTCAATGAACCTCTGAGTAAACTCATCATATGATACCATGGTACCACCCTCAAGGGCTTCACCATCCAAATGTAAAGTATCCAACTTAATGGTATTTTCCTCGGTCATCTAATTGAGTTGGAAATATGTGTCCATCATCTAAACCCATGATTTAGCTGAACATATTGGGAATCCATCAAAACATGAGAGGGTCACTTTCCCTAGTGTTTTTTGAATCTGTTGGTTCTACATCATAGCCCTATTAACTCCTTTAGGTTTGTTTCTCATCTTGAGCCTTTACATAATTTTGTGAATTCCATAGCAGCTTGAAAGCCTCGTCCTTACCTCCTATATTCTTCTAAATATGTAGCAAAAAAGTCATCCTGGTCAACCTGCTCCACTTGGTTGGCAACTATCTCGTTTACAATTTGTGACATAGTGGGTTTAGATGCCTTGGTGTATATGTGAGGGCAGATTTGCATGGTTTTACATGCAATGGTTCCTTCTCCACTATTGGACCCTTCATCATTAATGGGACCCTTCTTCTACTGCTCACCCAATGAGATATCAATAGAACATCTATTGTTTGTTAATTTCCCCATTAGCTCCACCGTCACCCTCTATCCCTTAACCAAATCATTTCAGATTCTAATCAAGATATTTAATTCTTGGTTCTCCTTATCTCCCATGTCTGTATCCCCCTTTTCAAATTGTACTTTCTCCTCTTCAGGAATCTTTTCTTCCTCCCAAATGGGATTGGTTTCTCTACCCAGATAGATTCTCGTATAGACAATGTATCAATGGTATTTGGAACTCATCAAACCAATGTTATGGAATTCCTTGCAAACAACACCATTTTCCAAGACCATGCTCTAATACCTCTATAAGATACCCCCTAAGAATATCACAAATTTCCCACAAAATTTCTGAGTTTTGTTTGAGTTTGTCACCTTGTCATTTCATCAAATAGTTTGCATATGTATGGTTGTAGGTGCACATTTATATATTTTTATCTCAAATAAATTGTATATAGTACCAAATAAATGCCTATAATGAACTTCAACAACAATATAATACTTTTTTTAAACTCATAAATTGATACACATCATATATATGACATGTTATTGGAATATTAGGAGAGATGATATGATAAATATCAGTGACTCAGTGCAAATAATATGGTTGTAGGATAGCACCCTAGAGGAAAAAACTAGAAATTAAGCCATAGAGATGATTTGAACTGATATAGCGGTGTCTCCTAAACCCCAAAAACATGTCCTAAGCAAAGATGAAGGCTTCCTCTTAGTATCTCATTGGTACCCCCAAAAGAGGAACTCGGCCTCCTTTAGATAGCTACTCAGCCTCCAAAAATAAATTTATCTTTTATACCAGATCTTGGTGACCAACTCACAAAGAAAATTCTTAACAATAAACTTAGACAATAACTAAAGGAAACTCTAGCCAAATTCTCTAGTAAAAACAAAGGTAACTCAGACCCCAACAATAACTGATTTTGACCTCCCTTCACAAGAGAAACTCATTCCTATAAGGGATTGTATTTGACAATCAACTCATCCCTCTTAACTTAAGAAAACTTTACATCTTGACCAATAGAACTCGGCCAACAATGAAGCAAATAAACTTGGCCCTCAGGGAGTGATGGAACTTGGTCTCTTGGGATATGTAAACTTAGTTTGTCAAGAAAATATAGAATACCAAAACTCAGTATATAAAATCAACTAATAACACCTATGACTTAATTTTTTCTGCCAATATCTTACTCTTCTTCAACAATGAAGCACAATGTTGTAATTGGAGTGACTCCACTCCCACACTAGCTTGGGTGTATAGTTTCAACACTGAAACCAACAACTAGAATGTGGGTTTTCCCAAAAACCTAGTCTCTTTCTCAAGAGCTCTCCAAAATTCTAATTTTCAAGTGAGAAAATGCAAGAATGAGGAGAGACTCATCATTTTATTTTTTTTATAACTCATTTGACTTTTTCCCCATTTTTTCCATTTTATTTAATAGTCACTTTAGTGGGTTTTTTCACCTTATAATTTAAAAGTGACTTTTCATTAGTCGAGGACCCATGTCCCATTTTTCCCCTTTTAGCTTTTATAAGGTTTTCTCCTAAGCAAAATGTGTTCCCTTGATTAATTTTATCATCCTAGTTATTGAATTTGTAACTATGGTCAATCGTCATAATGTATTTTGGTCACTTTATGTAATTGTATTTATCATTATAAATCATATTTATAAATGTTTGAGTCAAAAGAAAATTTATTTTGAGTCAAAGTCCCATTGCGACTTTTAAAATATGTAAATTTGAATTTCTGAAATGAAATTTTTTTTGCTCCAAAAGTGACAAGTTGGCCTCCCTCTATGTCAAGTCAACCCTAGCCAAGAGACACAACCATTCACCCAAGATAGAATACTATATAAAGGTAGCTCAAGCTCCTCATTTGGGCAGTTTTCATTCCTCTCATAAGATAGTTTTTGGGCAAGTGAGCGAAGGGTTAGAAGGATGAAGAAGGTTGATTTTTCTCTCTCCCATCTCTCTCTCTAGCAACTTACATGTGTGAATTGATCTCTCTGTTTGTGGTTCGTATTCTGGGGCAATTGTTGTAGGGGGTGAAATTTTCTAGTTTACTAGAGAATTGCTACAAGGCTGGAATTTTGGTAAAACTCGCTATTACAAGAGGGCCAAAATTTTGGAAGTGTAGGATCTGTTTGCGTGACTTGACTTAGAGGAGAAGACCAAGTTTGACCATAGGTATAGGTGTGTCTCTCATTAAACAAGAAGAATTTCTCTAATGAAAAGGTTGTTTGGTTTTTTCTCATAGTGGGTTTTCCCAAGGTAATCTTATCTCTCTTTTGTGTATCATGATATCTACTTTTCTACTATTCTTTATTGTTTAATTTTTGAAGTATAATTGTTGAATGATACATTGGAATAAGTTAAAAAGAAGATCTACATCAAAATTAATTATCATATATTTAAAAATATTGTGTTAACCCTAATTGCACTAGAAAATCAACGTGTTATCAAAGATTTGGTGAAAGAAGGAAGGAACATTGATATCACTTTAACAAAACCCTAGAAATCATTTTATTCGAAGTTCTTGCATATTGGTTTCGATGGATACATCTATGAAATATGAAAACAAGCTAGAGGGAACATCAAACTTCAAAGCTTGGAAAGTTAGAATATACATTCCTCTTGCCAAAAACAAGGTTTTTGATATTGTTACAAGGAAGGTTACTGAACCAGAAGATGATGTAGGAAAATTGAAGTTAAAAGAAGATGACATCAATGCTATGAGCATAATATAAAAATCCATTAGGGATCATTTTGTTCTCTACATTGCAAAACTTGATACCTCAAAAAAAATGTATTATGCCCTCATGAATATTCACATTATCAAGAATGTGGGTCAATCATTGAGCTTGAAGAATGAACTCTGAAGTACAAGGATGACTAACCATGACCCTATGGCTTCTTACTTTGTAAGGTTTTCTAAAATAATATAGTATATCCAAGAAAATGGAGAATCCATCCTTGATCAGTAACTAGTGATTACAACACTCAATGATCTTCCTAGATCATGGGATGCATTTGCAGTAGCTATAAGTAGTTCTAAGCAAGCTCCTACATTTGAACCATGGACATCATGTGCTCAAGAAGAAGTAATATTAATGACCAAATATTGACAAGATGAGGAAGTTCAAGCCTTTGCAACTCATTTCAAGAACAAGGGAAAGAAGATGTTTGGACCTCAACACAAAACGGAAGAAAAAGGATCTTCTTCCTCTAAGAAGAAGAAATACTTATCAAATATATAATGTAATGGTTGTCAATAATATGGACATTTGAAGAGATATTTTCCTAATATGGCTAACAAGAAAAGAAAGGGGAAACAACATGCTTCTGCAACAGAAGTTGAGGAAGATGAAAAACCTAATAAGATCAAAGGTGAAAAGGGTTTCTTCTACTATTTCACTTTAATTGATGATGATGACTTGTGGTTAGTATACAGTGGAGCATTAAGGCACATGACTGGAGAGCAAGGGAATCTTTCAAGCATGACAAAAAAGAAGTTGTCTCAAAGGGTTGAATTGGGAGACAATAATAGATATGTAGTTAAAGGATTTGGAAAAGCTTCCATAGAGTTGTAATCTAGTAACAATGTGCATCTCAACAATGTCCTTTATGTACTAGGTTTGAAAAAGAATCTTGCCTATGTTTCTTATTTAAAATATAAAGGAGATAGGGTTGCTTTTGTGTTGGAAAAGTACTTGTTTGGTCAAAGGGCTCTAGTATAGATTATGCTAAGGTTATTAGGATTCATGATGGAAGATTGTATAGACTTGTAAGTCAATTAGATCAAGAAATAGTACATGAAGAAATACATCCAAGTTAGTTATGGAACCGAAGGTATGGACATATGCATTTTAGAACATTGCCTGAATTAAGTGAAATAGTGTCAGGGGTTCCTGAACTACAAATTAAGAATGATGGTGGATGCAAAGGTTGTGCTCTTGGAAATAACATCAAGAAACCATTTCCAAATAATGACAATAGATCTAAGGAATCCTTGGGACCTTATTCATTCTGATGCATGTGTTATGATATCCATAAAATTGCTCGGTGGTTCGTTGTGCTATGTGACATTTATTGATGACTTCTCCTGTAAGACATGGATATATCTCTTGAAGACAAAACATGAGGTATTTGACAAGTTCCAGGAATTCAAAGCTGAAGTAGAAAACTTGAAAGGTAGAAATATCAAGATACTAATATCTAACAATGGAAGAGAATACACCTCGAAGGAGCTTGTTGCCTTTTGCAAGTAGGATGGGATTAGTAGGGAGCTAATTGTCCCCTATAATCCTCAACGAAATGGTGTAGCAGAACGAAAAAATAGTTCCATTGAATAATTTGTCAAGGTCATGATGCATGATTTGGATTGGTGTTTTTCTTATGGGGCGAAGCGTCACAGATAGTTGTGTACATTAAAAATCGAAATCCTCATATATTTCTGGAAGGTATGACTCCCAAAGAAGCCTTCTCTAAAAGGAAGCCAGAGGTTGAGCACATGAGAGTATTTGGTTGTCATGTATATATTCATGTTCCTAAGGATAAGAGGAATAAGCTTGAGCCTGTAAGCAAGAAAGGCATATTTGTTGGATATAGTGAAACTTAAAAAGCCTACACAATATACATTCCAAAGCAGTGATGGGTTGATTTTAGTCGAGATGTCATCTTTGGTGAGAAAGTGACATATTGGAGGTCTAAAGAAGTCTTTGTAGATTCCTTGGAAGAAGTAAAGTTGGATGTCTCAAGAGAAGAGCATTCAAGTTCTACAGAACATATTGAAAGGCCGGAAGGGCCTCAAGATCCAACCGAACTAGTTAGAGTTACAAAGGTCGAGAAGAGACTAACATGGCTTAGATCCATATTAGAAGAGGTGGAAGGACATGCATCTCCTAATGACAGATCTAGAAAGGTGAAGAAGCCTAAGATGTTATCCATCTATATAGCTCTCATGAAAAAAATCATTGATGAAGAACCTTTCATGTATCAAGAAGCAGCTAACCAGCGGGTGTGGAAGGAAGCAATGAACGAGGAATACTAATTGATCATGAAGAATGATGTTTGGGAGATTGTTCTAAGGTATGAAGGGATGTCAATAGTGACTTCCAAGTGGATATACAAGATAAATCATGATGCAGATGGGAGTATTGGAAAATACAGGGCACGGTTCATGGCTAGAGGATTATCCCTGAAAGAGAGAGAAGACTATTATGAGACTTTTTCTCCAGTTTCCAAGTACACATCCATTAGAACCATCGTCTCACTTGTTTCTTCTATGGGATGGGAACTGCACCAGATGGATGTAAAGACTACTTTCCTTAGTGACATGATTGAGGAAGAGGTGTACATAGAGAAACCTCAAGGATTTGAGGTATATGGAAAGGAGTCTCATGTTGTAGGTTGAAAGAGGCCTTGTATGGACTCAAGCAAGCTCCAAGAGCTTGGTAATATTGTATCAATAGATATATAACAAGACTAGGATTAACCAAAACTGAAGCCAATCCAAACCTTTGCTTTAAGGTTGTGAAAAATGCACCTGTGATCTTATTATTACATGTATGACTTGTTTCTTACAAGTTCCAAGCCTCTTATCATTCAGTGCAAGAAGTAATTGACTTCTAAGTTCGATAAGAAAGATCTTGGGTTGATGCACTATTATTGGGGATTGGAAATATGGCAAAAACCTAGTGAAGTCTTCCTTGGTCAAGGAAAGTATGTTTTAGAGATTATTTAGAAATTTGTTATGATGGATTGAAAATCCATGGTGACTCCCATGGTGACTAAATTGAATAATTTAAGAGGCTCTAACTCCATATTGGTAGATCCATCTATGTACAGGCAGTTGATTGGAATGTTGATGTATTTGGTTAACGCTAGTGTTAATTTTAGGGCTAATTGTTCTTTGGTGAAGATAATTTCATTTACAAACTTTTACATTATGTTCATATTGAATTCACCCCATAACACCATAACATCATTAGCAATTATGTAGAAATAAAAATAATGTAGTGGAACAGTAAGTAACAATAGAAGAAAAGCATACACAATAGAGACACCAGGAGTTAGGTCAAAGACTAGGGAAAAAATCCCACAAGGGGGAAAACCCATCCAAATTCTTCTTCTATTAGATATTTATCAATTGTTTGGTTGAGATACAAATATTAATGAGAATGATATACAGTGTTTTATTAGTTCTCCTAGGGCCAACCCAAGTCAGTTCACAACTTTTTTTATGAACTACTATCATATATGATATCACATATGTCATCCATCTTGTAATTACTGACACCAAGAGTTAGTTCCAATCATTGTCATCATAAATAGAGTTAATTCCAATCATTGTCGCAACCAATCACTGTCCACACAAATAGAGTCAATTCCAATCACTATCATAACAAATAATGTATGCTAGTCAATCATGTTTCCATGAAGGATCATTATCCTCATATATAAAGGTCATTGTAATAAGGCCACTAACTTACTATCACTGTCATATTAGGGTTTCTGACATGCCAAGGTTATCGTCGTCATAATATATTTCTACCATGGTCACTATCATCTAAGTTACTTTAGTCAAGAGTGGAATCTCAAGACACTGACCAAGCAAGTCACAACGAACCACATAGAATTGAGTCACAATAATGTGATGCCACTATATATATATATAAAACAGGCATATGAATATCACTACTACGTTAATTGTTAGGGAACGCATATAGCACAAACATAACATCATATATCTTCCATAGTTAACCACAAAATATGTAAGACCAACCAATGATGCTATTGTAATATAAACGATTCCTTTGCATATATTGAGATGTCACTGCCACTATATATATATGATGTCGCTTCCACTTTCATAGTATATAAATAACATTGATTCCATTGTTGGAATGATGTGAGCCATCATATAAAGAATGTGAACCATTGTGTAAGAAAACCAATGTAAGAGCAGTGCGAGATACTAGAGAGATCTGAGCCACATAGGTAATGAACGAGACAACATTGATATCACAAGGAAATGCAATCCACAATAATGACCAAAAGAGAGCCTCGGAGCGAATCATTGTCATTAAAAATGTGAATGCCACTGATTTAACGAGTGAGTTACTATCACATGGACGCAGATTTCAAAGATGTGGTGTGTTCTTTTTTCCAAATTTTTGTAGTGATTTCAATTTGAAAAATTGGTTTCCGAAGATTCATTTTAACTCGACATTTCAAATCCAAACCAGGACTCGTCATTAGGAGAAATTATGATGAGAGAAAGGATAAGAAATGAGTATAAATAAATAGATAAAATAAAAATGGTCGATAGGAAATCTAAAATAAATAAATAAGAAATAGTTATTATAATAGTAATAATTAATTGTTAATAAATAAATAGTATATTACCATTAATAATATTTAATTAAATATTAAGATTAATGTTTATAAATAGTGAAATCAATATTATTAAAGCATTAATATTACTTATTTATATATTTATTTATTTAATTGATTAATAAATTATTTACTTTTCTAATTAATTAATAAGTTAATTGATTAATTGATTAATTTAACTAATTAATTAATGTTGTAAATTAAAAAATTGGTTCTTTAATTAATTATTAGTATAGTTAATTAATAGTAAAATAATTATATTCAATATTTGATGGTTAATATTATTAAACAATAGTAAAATATTAATTAATATTAAAGTGTTATTGAAATAAGTTTATTAGTTTTAATTTAATATAAATTAATTAGCAATGCTAATTAATTAATTTAACTAATTAATATAATTAGTCACGAAATAATTAATTAACTAATTAATATATTTAATTGATTGATTAATTAATGTTTTAATTAATTGACTATATTAATTTATATTAAAGTGTTAATTGAAATCAGTGGATTAGATTTAATTTAATTATAATTAATTAACTAATTAAATATAATTAGTTATCAAAGTAATTAATTAATACCATTAATTAATTGATTAATTAATATAGTCAATTAATTAATTAATTGGATATTAAATTAATTAATTCATATCATTAATTAATTAATTGATCATAATCTAATTAAATTAATTCGTTAGTATATGTATTAGTTAATTAATTCTAACATAATTAATTTAATGCAAGAAGGGAGAGGGAACAAACCTTAACGCTAAGAGAGTATAGGGAGCCAACTCCTACTCACCACAAGACCTCCATCCTGATTGAGATTTTAGGATGTTTCAAAATCTTTAAAGTTTTTCTAAGTCTTCTTTTGAAATAGTGATCTTCCTTAGCAATGATGGTAGTATCCTCTATGCATATGTGATGATTAGTGTGAAAGGAATGCTCCACAAGAGTAGATGTGCAAGATCTTTGATTCCTAATGTTAGCACAATGCTCCTTAATTATTGTTTTGAATGATCTTTCGGTTTCCCCTATGTAGATTTTTCCACAAGAGCAATTGATCTTGTAAACTCCTTTTAACTTATTTTGATCAATGTTATCCTTAACCGATTTCATTTTTTACCTTATTGTTGCAAATGGACTGAATATTGAACTGATATTCCTGATGTGTATCAAGAGCGACACCACTGAGTATATTCTTGAACCAATAAAGTGATTCCTTCGTGTATATCCCTAAACCAAAAAGTGAAACCTTCGAGTATATTCCAAAATCAATAAAGTGATGCAGTGATGCCTTGTGTATATTCCATAATCAATATTGTGATGTAGTGATGCCTTCGTGTGCATTGCAGAACTAATAAAGTGATTCCCTCAAGTATAATAAAGCGATTTTACATACTTAGTAGGAGCAAGATTATTCCATAGAAGTTCCATCGAACCATAAACATTCATCAAACCACAGAAGTGTCCATCAAAACTTCAAATCATAGATATGTTAATCGTGCTTGCTATTATCCTCAAGGAGTGTTGAATATACATGCAATCATTGGGAGAAATAGGTCCACCATTAGAAGAGTCGACATATCAATTTTGGAGGGAACAATTACCCTTTTAAATTCCACAATTAAATATATTTTCCAATTAATCACATTAATATTTCTTGCCATAATAATGATAAAAAGAAGAGTACCCAAATATTACTTTTATCCATTTGAATTTTCCTTTGGGGAATGAAGGGATTTCCTTTGGGGCGGAAAGGGTTTCCCAAGGGAAATCCATCTTGAAGCTGCCTAATTTTAACAACTAGGTAAGATATATGCTTTGTTGTGAACACCTTGAGCTAGCTCTAGGTAGAATCAAGAGATGAGAATTGGATTGCAGCAAAGCACATCTTGAGATATTTGTGTGGTACAATGAACTATGGTTTGATGTATGTTGTAAACAAGGATGCAGCCTCAAGGCTATATAGACATTGATTTGGAAATAACTGTTGAAAATAGGAAGAGTACCTCGAGAGTATGCTTCAATTTGGGATCTACTATGATATTGTGGATGAGCAGGAAACAAACGTCGATTGCACTCATCACTATTGAAGTAGAATACATCGCAGCCAATGAGGCTTATACCAAAGCAATATGGCTTTGAAAGTTGTTTGCAGGATTGTCTAGCCAAGAGTTGGATTCGACAGTGATACACTGCAATAACCAAAGTTGTGTGAAGCTTTCATAGATTCATGTGTTCCATAACAGTTTTAAGCACATTGATCAAGTACCACTACATCTGTGATATGGTGCAGAGGAGAGAAATAAGGCTTGAATACATCTCCATCAATGAGCAGACAGTTGATGCTTTAACGAAGGCTTTTCCGAGGGACAAGTTTGTGTACTTCATAGACAAGTTGGGGATCATGGATATCACCCCTCTTGATTCGCCTGTGGGACATTCTCCCGAAAAGGAGAATGGGTCCAAGAGACCTAGAGGGCTCAGCAGACAGTGTTGAGTGAGTGTCTCTTGGATGATGACCTTGATCACACACCAGAAATGGTGGAGTGAGGTCTCGGACCTTGATCACACACCAAGCATGGTAGAGTTAATTCCTTCAACATTTGGACCTTGATCACACACCGTAAGGGTGGAGTGAGGTCTTGGACCCTCATCACACACTGGATAGGGTGGAGTGAGGTATTTTTTATAATCTAGACCCAATCACCAACCCGGAAGGGGTTGAGTGAGTTCTTGGCCCAAAGTTTTCACCAGGAGGGGTGAATGAGTGCTTTCCAGTTGAGGGTCTCATCATTTTGACTTAGGTAGTGGCCATGGAAATCGAGGACTGATCACTCTAGGGGAGTGAGTCCTGATATGCTAATGACATTGCCATGGCTTTGGTACTGCCCTAGTTATGACCACTAGTGGAGTTTTTGATAGAAGATTATGTTGGTAATGATGGATAACCTTTTCTTTAGAGAAATTTGTTCAATTTGAGAGCATCTATGAAAGTGATTATGAATACCTCCCTAGTTAAGAGGAAGTATTGAATTTTTAATTATGGTCAGTCTTCACAATATAATTTTGTTCACTTGATGTAATTGTATTTATCTTTTCTCCGAGGGAAAAATCATAATCTTTCATTATGTGGAAAAATTACATGTAGTAGATGCCAAAGGCATATGCATTAGTTGTTGGCCTATGGCCATTTCAAAATACATATCAGTAAATTTGTTGGCGAATTCCATTCACTATGGATATTGTTCAGTAAAGATAACCTATACATAATAACCTCACAGAGGTATTCATTCTATTTTGCCATATGTGCATATATATCGTCAAAAAATAGGTACATAGTTTTTATGAGTGTCCAAAAAAACAGTAGAAATTAGGGCCTTCCTACCCTATGATATTCATGATCTATGTAGGGACGGTGATGGTATTAGTACTATTTAATTCCCATCTATTCAGTGATCATCCACAAGCCTCGGGGTAGAAGCGTGGCCTCCTTGGAAATCCTTTCAGCACTTTCGTTATATTCCTTGTATATATGATGATATGAGATTGTATTAAATATTGTTTTGAATATGATGACTTCATCCAATATATTTCTAAGTGAAAGAGCATGACAATGATTTTTATTGTTGAACCAGTTAATAATGATTTTAGAATCCCCAAAAATATGAATGGTTGTGCAATCATGAGCTAACGAAAAGTGCAGCAGATGTCTGAGGGTGATTAGCTCAGCATAATTGTTTGTCCCCTCCCTCAATCCCATATGAACTTTGAAAGAATGTTGTTCAAAAATATATAGAATGAAACCCCCTCCACAACCGTGGCTTTGGGTTGTGCCATCGAAGAAGGCCCATGGATGAGATTTGTCGATCGGACCAGGGGCAGTAGTTCGACAGATGTGGGAGTTGTCAACTTCCGATATGTCATGATAGGTTTCCACAGCCTTGGCTATGATGAGTGGCTATCGAGCAGTTGCTTCATTAAAAATGATATGATTCTGGGTGAGCCATATAGTCCAGCAGAGGATGAGGGGTAGACATTGTTTTTTAGAGTCATGGTGCACTGCAAACCATGTGTTCTAGGCTTGTGGGATTCAGGATCCTTGCCATATTTCCTGTCTGGATAGGAGTTGAGTAATAGCTTTCCATAGTTGGACGATGATAGGACAGAGCAGGAACAGTTGCTCATTTGATTCAGAGCCTTGTTTACACAAGACACACCAATTCGGGTCATAAATGGATCTGTGCATGAGGGAGTCTCCTGTGGGAGTTTTATTGTTGAGGACACTCCACATGAATATTCGGGCCCACAGAGGTGTTTTCAACTTCCATATCTGGTGCCACCATTCCTTTGTTGTCTCTAGTTTGCGGTCCAATAGGAGAAAGATATAACCGAGTTTCGGGGTGTATTTACCATGCTCTACTGGAGTCCAAACGAGTTCATTTGGACCTTCTACGCACATGTGCCTCAAAAAAATCCTTTAAGTGACCTTCCCAGTTCTGTTGCCACTATACAGGGATACCCACATTATGAGTAGACATCCATTCTTGTTTGAAGACAATATTGTGTTCGCAAATAGTTATTTGTGCAATCACATTGATGTTCCTTTGTTGTAGAAATTGTATCGGGTCAGGAGGGAGATGATAATTGTTTCCTCCCCCAATCCATGGATGATCCAGGTGGATATTGGTGGCCACCTGCCAAGTCCATCTGGACCCCCATCATTGTTTCTCTCAGCATTTTCAGTTTCCTTAATTGTAGCACAACTTACTAT
>APFE030435118.1:96823-137300 GCA_000404065.3 Pinus taeda | reverse complement strand
AACTCAGTTCTTCATTGTATATTTTGACAGAGAATTAATGAAAGGCAGCGGCTCTGGTTCATGAGATTCATGTGGTGTGAGTGTAGCAAATGTGTTCTCTTTATGTTTCGTATGTATTTCGTTATGTTTCACAGTTCATTCATATTCATTTCCAGTGAAATTTTCTAAGTAAGATAAGGTAGAATTCATGTTTATTGCTGCCTATGGGAAAGTTTCACGTTAAGTTTTCTTCTTCTATTGAAAAGGATTCATTTGTTTATGCCCTTTTCACCCTCTTAAACAATCTTTCCATTCCGCTTTATTTCAAATTTAATTGCTAGACTCTCCGCCTGTCTTGCCTCACGAAATAATGTGTGCCTTTGTGTTAAATTCTCTGCTCATACTGTTTGTTGGTCCCATATATCCCAGAAACTCAGTCATTTATCAAAATTTTCTTCTTGTTTCCATATTTATTTACCTAGCCTAAAATCAAATATTCACTGTAAGTCACCTCAGACCATATCGTTTATTTATTCACTAAGCGTGACACGGAGAGAGCCCTCTCCTATTCTGGTAGGGCTAGCTACCAGACTGAGCGTGGTTTGTGGTTACCCTGAATTTTGCCTTCCTTCAGCCTAAGGTAGATTTATATTCTAACAGTCTATTTTCCACACGATGAAAGAATGGTGACCATCAATCAATTATCATTCTTTAGTCCCCCAGTGCCTCCTATGCAGTCGTCATCCCCTATCAGTTCTTGCTTGCAAGTAGTATCATCCTTACCACAAGTCAATAATGTGGCTACCCATTCCATCTCCGCCTCTGTTGATGATCATGCAGATGGTCTCGTACATCATGTGTTGGGGGCATTGGAACTCGATATGTCATTAGTGCCTCACGACATGTGTTCCTCCCAGAGTGTGTTTCTTCCATCCCGCAAGGACCTCTTGGGATCCATTTTCTCATATGGCCCATGAGTAGGAGTTCAAGGATAGTTTGATCTTGTGTCAACCTCGTTAAAAAATGAAACAAGGATCATGGAGCATAGTTCCTTGTCTTGTGTCAAGCTCATTAAAAATTGAAACAAGGAGTTTCGAGGATAGTTCTTATCTTGTGTTGGCCTCATTAAAAAATGAAATAAGGTGTCCGAGGACGATTATTATCTTGCGTCAACCTCGTTAAAAAAATGAAACAAGGATTATGAGGATAGTTTTTTCACTGTGTCAACCTCATTAAAAAATGAAACAACTCCCTTTCCAAATCGAGTCTTTGATTAAGATATCATAAAATCCAAGTCGAGTCTTTCCAAGATCTTGAAAGTGAACCTTCATTCCATCTACCTCGTTGAATGCAATGAAGCTTGGGGGGCATGTACCTCGATTTGTGTCATTATGTTGGGGGCATGCGAACTTATAACAAGCATAGTTTTTCATTTCAAGCTTGTGTAAACATGAAACCGAATCCAAGCATAGTTCTCCATGGTTCAAGCTTGTGTAAGAAATGAACCCATATCCTATTTACACCTCGTGATTTCCATTTTTATCCACTAAATTCTGCTAGATGAGCCTTGGTTGTTTCGTTCCATCATTGCCATCTCTTTGGCCGATCATATTCTTTCACTTGGTTTTCTTTTCCTTTCCTAAGGGACCACAGTGTGAGTGGTTTTATTAGCCAGCCTCTTGACCATTACATGTTTTGAGCAGTTCCACCATTGTCGGCACTAGTTGCTACCCTTTATACCACTCATTCCTCTACAATGAGTCTCCTTTAAGCTCTTTTCTAACTCGTAAAAGATGAAAAGCTTGCCAAGTTTTTCCCTTTGACTCATTAAACGAAATAAGAGGTGGTCCACTTTGAGCTCTTTTTCAACCGTATAAACACAAAAAGATTGCCGGACTTTTTCCATTTCAGGTTCGATATTGGTTACGAAACAGCGCGCCTTCGATCACTTTTCTACTCTTTCGGATCGAAGTCACTAATTACGAAAAGTACTCCTTGATCGTAATGGTCAAGCGGTTCTCTCGAGTATTATTTTATACTTTTTCGGGCTCGAGGGACACAAATCTATGAAAAAGGACCCCCCTGGATTTTTCTTTTCTATGTCTTTTTCAAACTCTCTAAACATGAAAAAGACTCCAAGTTTTACCTATGTTGGACTCGTTAAACCCTGATGACATTGGACTGGTCACCATGACGAGGCTCGAGCTTCTCCTCCCTAGGGCTCGTTAAACTATTACTAGGTTGGATTCGACCGATGGTCGAACTTGCATCACAAGCATATGCTATCCCCTTCAAGCTTGTTTTCAAAAATAATTGGGGTACTCACCAGTAATGGTGTGGGAAAAATTTGGAGGTCATCATTGGTTACCTATGGCAGCTAGTCACTCTTGAACATCGACACTTTTGCTTCTTTTCAGGCTGGGATATCCAAACATCGTCAGTTGGCCTTCTGGGGTTCTAGGTATCCATTTTTCCTCATTCCATCTTATCCGTGTTGTCTCCATCAAGCCTCTAATCCTTTGGTACCAAAATTTTGCCTCATTCTGGTGTCGTGTTGCCAATATGTTCAAGAGTATAATCCTTCTGTAGTTTACACCCTTACCTCCTCCTCTGATACTCTGTTTCACCATCTACCACTTTTTCCTTATCTCATGTCGTTGATGGGGGAAACATCATGGCCCTCCTGCGACGGATCATCTCCTGTCGACACCAACTCATTATCCAGGAGATTGATCTAGAGATCCCTTTCGGTACCTTGGAACTTGCATGCCTAAATGGCAAGTTCTTTACGCCTGACAACAGAATTTCCTCATTGGTCTTTGATTGGGTGATTCCATGAGTGTTCAACTTCAGCTCATTTTTCACACTTGGTGGATTGTACTGGACAATACCTTGAGAGCCATTGGCATTATTGATGGTTTCTCTCGTGTTTGTTAATGGTTTTCATCATTGACCTGTAATCAAGCGACTTTCTATCATGTTTGACTTTAGCACATCTATTCACATGATAGAATTTGTACTATGATTTGTTGGGTTTCAAGACCCCGAACTAAGATTACATATGTTCGGGCTGCGTGTATTGGTTCGTGATTACATATATGACTCTTTGATGGATGGTTGCAACCATACTTGAGTCTTCATAGATGGTTGCGACCATACCTTTGTCATTATTATGGTATTATCAACTGGGTGGCTATGTCCATACCACAAACCAAGTTTTATATGTCTTATGGATGGTTGCACCCATGCCTAGACTATATGTATTTCACTATCACAGATATCAGTTGTACTTGTGCCTACAGGATCTTCAAGGTGGTTCCAGTTCAGAAAATTTCGTAAAGCACATCACCCCTCCCACTCTCTCGGGCTTCACGCTTTAGGGGGCATCTGTTACACAGTAACTTGTCACTGTCCTCATCTCAGTCCTTCTGCTATGTCACGTGTCAAATAAACATGTTCATATCTTCCCACTAATCTAAGGAGATTAAACAAATGCTCTCTAATGCTGAAGATTGACCCTTTTTTACTAAGTTTTGCATTTTCACTAGTAAACCCTTAAAATCCACGATGATTCTCTGTCATGCATTGTATCATTGCAACATCATCGCTAGTCCCCAGTTCATGACCCAAAATGATCCAAATTTGGCGAATTAGTTCAAATAGTCAGCCTTCTGGATGTTTCTAGATCTAGTTTTTGGGTCAGTTTAGTTCGCCTTCCCTCCTCTGGGATGGTGGTTCCAACCTCCCTTGAGGATAATCTCCCCCTCCCTCATTTCATGGAGGCTCCTCCTCCTATAAAATCACTCACCATTGCTATGTTTAGCTGGTTACTAGTTTCTTAGTAGTTCTTTTGGTTGGGCAGTGCTGCTAGTGCTTTTGAGTTTGATAGATAGCTGGTGTGGGTGTGACAAGTGTGGGATTGTTGATATCTTGTGGAAATTTGTGGAGTGCCCTTAACTTTGTGTTAAAGCTTATGAGTGAAAGAGAGAGACATTGTATGTTGGGAGATTCATCCTTGAAGAGTGAATGCTTGAGAAACATATTGGCTGGACGCTCTGAGAAGGCTTACGACATCAAGACTTGGTTGTAAGCTTGCTCTTCATTCATTATTAATACAATCAATGATGTTTTCCTATGTCTTGTATGTAATTTACTTAATAGCTCATGACTTCTTGACTTTATGAGTAAATAGATCATTGTTGTTTCCCGGTTATGTGCTTTGTTGTTTTTCCTTTATGTTGTTTCAGGTTAATCACTCATTGAGGAGAAGGAAGCGGAAGCTGGAGTAGTGCAACGGAAATCCATTGACCACTGGTTTGAGGTAGGCCTCCAATGATGACAGTTTAAGGAAATCAATTGTTGATCTGTCTTTGTTGTGACTAGATCCACTCTGGGGCTAGAGGGGTTGCCTCTGTCCATAGAGGGAACACTTTCCTGCATCACAAGTTGGCGACTCCACTGGGGAGTCCTTCATATGTTTTTTCTTGTTTGCTTTTGTTTGGTTTTGATTTAATGTCTCTCGATTTTTGGGGTTAAACCATCAGGCTTTGAGGTTACCTAGGTTAATCTGGGTAATCCCTTTACTGTCTATAAGGATAGTCTAATCTTTGTTTGGGAGTTTTTTATTCATTTTCATTGTTTTTAAGGTTTTCGTTGAAGATACCCTAACAATCGCAATGTCATCACTAATGTTCTAGCTTTGTACCCACAACTATTTGGCTTTAGTCTCAGGTTTCTAGTTTAATTCCTGCGACGACTCCTAAAATCAAATTGTCATTGAAAATAAGTGTACTTTAGTGACTGGCCACTAGTTGTCAGTGTAACACCAGCGACTAGTCTCTAGTTGTCAGTGTAATACCAGTGACTAGTCCCTAGTTGTCAGTGTAATACCAGCGACTAGTCTCTAGTTGTCAGTGTAACACCCGCGATGATTTCTGTAAAGTTGTTTTTACAACTTTACCTCCTAAATCCATCAATCTTGTTTATCGCTTGTTGTTTATTGTCTCTCATTAGCTTGTTTTGATTTCTTTTGGTTAAGGTACTATCTTGTTGATGTCATTTCAGTGAACCTTGTGTTTTTAGATCCTGTGACCTAGCTCTCTTAAGAATTTCAAACCATTTTCTTGGGTTACTTGTCTATCCAAGGTTCATCCACAACTGTCTTATTGATTTGCTTGAAGCTTTTCCATTGTTTTTTTTTTGCTAGTTGATTTTTAGTGTCGATTATTGAACCAAATTTTTGATATTGATTCGATTTATTCACTACCAAGCATAGATCACAATTGTTTGGATCGATCAGTTCATGCTTGCCTGTTTGTCTCTTTAAATTCAAAACAAACAAACAAAAAAAATCAAAAGATTGCATTCATTAGTATGCGAAAGTGAAAGTATATTTTGCATTCCAAGTTTTTCATGTTTGAAAAAATTTGAAGGCAAACTTTAAATCTTTCATTAGTAGTATCGATGCACTGTAGGGATTGATGTGTTTATACATTGTGTCTCTTGAGTGACTGTATTTGTTGATCTTGGTTTTTTCTTGGTTTTGTAATGATCTCTCTACCCTTCTGTAAGTAGGATTTCATCGAAGTGAAGGATGCTTGACTCATTCTAGCTGTATCCTAGGTTTTGATATACATACGGTAAGGCCTGAAAATTGAAACATAATTCAAGAGCAACTCTAAAATGAACAGAATGAACCTAACAATGCATTGGAACATAATGCACATTATTTAGAGGTCTAGGCTAGAGACATGCTCCGGTGTCATTAAACCTAGTCACTATTGCTTTCACTTAAGGTTGGGTGATTCCTCCTTCTGTGACTCAATAGCTACTAGTATGGATTTGCGCTCCAAATACCATCGAGTATATGTTGGGAAACCCCTCTAGGTTATCATTCTATATCCTCAGGAAGCCATGTCTACCACCTTACAAACCATAATGCACCGAGCACAGCATTCAGGAAGATTGACTGATGTACAGAAAGTCCTTGGTTTTCTTTTTTTTTTTCCAGAGAAAAACAGCGAACTTTTTATATAAAAATAAAAGGTTACAAGTAGATGCATAAACAACATTCAGGTCTGTGAGGTTTTTCTCCCTCAGCAAAGCCAGAGAAGGATGATGCTTCTCTGAGCGGCTGAAAGTCCTTGGTTTTCATATGATTGCCAAGGTGTATATGCAGTTTTACGGGTTGTTTGGTAAACCTTTTGCCTAGCTCTCCAGAGTAGTCACTTTCATTCCATTTCAGACTCCTTAAAAGAAAAGGTCCATTTGATCACTTGTCCTTTCAGGCTCATTAAGCCTCGAAAGAGATAGAGTCACCTTTTCGTCCTTTTCTTAACTCTTGAAACATGAAAAGGACAAGTTTTGTTCCTACGTCATAAAATTTACTGCCCATGAAATATTCCTGGTAACAGTTCGAGTTCTTGGCTGTAAAAAGAGTGTTTTTCAGGCTCATTCCTGATGGCAACATTCCCCAAGTATATCGGCAAAGGTCTTCCCCCAAATGGAAATCCTAGTCCATTTCCGCCTTTTGTAAATGCAGGTGCTCCGTATATGGAAACATTGTCTTTGCTTGGGTTAACCATCAGTTTGCCCATTTGGTTGTTTTCAACTTCGGTGGTCCCGAGCGTCATGACCCCTGTTCCATCATCTCCTTCGTCTAAACCACGACACGTTGATTCCAAGGTTGAGCCTGCGCCTTCTTCCCCTATTTCTTCATCTTCATCTCCTACTTCACCTGGTTAAAGTTCCACATCCAGCAACCAAGTGGCTAAGAAGAAGAAGAGGAAGACAAGGAAGAAGAAGAAGAAGTTGGATAAGCAAGAGGCCACCCATGCAGCTATTTCTCTGAGTACATCTTAGGTCAGAACACTTTCTGCTCCTCCACAGAAGGTTAAGTTTCCTTCTAAGTTGTACAAGGGCGACCATCTTCTTTGTGATTATCCTGCTATTCCAAGGATATTAGAAGTTTGGTCTCACGATCTGACTCATCCCTCATCGTCTTCTGAAGCTCATGATAATGCTACCCTATCAACTGGCAGTGGTAAGAAGAAAGGGAAGATTCGATTCCCCTGTAGACTATGTGAAGGCAACCATCCCCTTCACCTTTGTCCACTCATGGATAAAGCTTCAGCTGTTTTGGTTATAGCTTCTTCACCTCCACTTCCAATTGGTTATCAGAGGCTCTCTTCAAAGCATCTCCCAGTTAACAAAGACATAAACTTAGATTCTTCTCTTGTCCACCCTTCTCTTCCCAAACCTGGTTGTTCTCAGCCCGTTGTTGACCAACCATTGGTCAGAAAGAGTGTCGACTTGGATTCACCACTAGCAGTCCACTCTGTTCCCAATGAGCATCATGATTCTACTGCTCATGTTCTTCTTGTCTCATCAAATTCTCCTGAGTCCGAGAATGACCCTCCTATCCCTGTCGATCAAGAGCATCCTTCTTTGGTTCCTATAGAGCATGGGGGCAATCATATGATACCCCCACCAATTAGTTCAGTCATTTCCTTCGACTGGATTCATTTGACTACATTTCTCCTTCCATCCTACATGCCTTTCCAGATTACCATACATGCCTATGATAAGGTAGTACTTGGCACTGTCTTGGATGAGGGTGCATCGGCTAGCCTCATGCCTTTCACTACTTGGAAAGCTTTTGGCTCCCCGCATCTTGTGCCGATCGTGCAGAATCTGTTGGTGTTTGACGGAGGAACCAGCCAACCTTTAGGGATCCTTCGAAAGTTTCCTATTACTTTGGGAGGAAAAATCATTTATATAGACATAATGGTTGTCAAAGGTGCTTTAGATTTTAGTCTTCTCCTTGGTCGTGACTATGTTTATTCCATGGGGGCCCTTGTCTCTTCACTTTTATGTGTGGTTTGTTTTCCACACGATGGAAGAATGGTGACCATCGATCAATTATCGTTCTTTACTCCCCCGGTGCCTCCTATGTAGCCGTCATCCCCTATTGGTTCTTTCTTGCAAGCAGTACCTTCCTTGCCACAGGTCAATTATGTGGCTACTCATTCCATCTTCGCCTCTACTAATGATCATGCAGATGATCTCGTAAATCATGTACTGGGGGCATTGGAACCTGATCTGTCATTAGTGCCTCATGACATGTGTTCCTCCCAGAGTGTATTTCTTCCATCCCACGAGGACCTCTTGGGAGCCATGTTCTCATATGGCCCATGAGCAAGAGTTTGAGGATAGTTTGATCATATGTCAACCTCATTAAAAAATGAAACAAGGATCATGGAGCATAGTTCCTTGTCTTGTGTCAAGCTCGTTAGAAAATGAAACAAGGGGTTCCGAGGATAGTTCTTTTCTTGTGTCGACCTCGTTAAAAAAATGAAACAAGGTGTCCGAGGATGGTTATTATCTTGTGTCAACCTCATTAAAAAAATGAAACAAGGATTATGAGGATAGTTCTTTCACCATGTCAACCTCATTAAAAAATGAAACAACTCCCTTTCCAAATCGAGCCTTTGATTAAGATCTCATAAAATCCAAGTCGAGTCTTTCCAAGATCTTGAAAGTGAACCTTCATTCCATCCACCTCGTTGAATGCAATGAATCTTGGGGGGCATGTACCTCGATTTGTGTCATTATGCTAGGGACATACAAACTTATAAAAAGCATAGTTTTTCGTTTCAAGCTTGTGTAAAAATGAAACCGAATCCAAGCATAGTTCTCCATGGTTCAAGCTTGTGTAAAAAATGAACCCATATCCTATTTACACCTCGTGATTGTTGTTTTTATCCACTAAATTCTGCTAGATGAGCCTTGGTTGTTTAGTTCCATCATTGCCATCTCTTTGGCCGATCATATGCTTTCACTTGGTTGTTTTTTCCTTTCCTGAGGGACCGCAGCAATGAGTGGTTTTATTAGCCAGCCTCTTGACCATTACATGTTTTGAGCAGTTTCACCATTGTCGACACTAGTTGCTACCCTTTATACCACTCGTTCCTCTAGGACGAGTCTCCTCTAAGCTCTTTTCTGACTCGTAAAAGATGAAAAGATTGCCGAGTTTTTCCTTTTGACTCATTAAACGAAATAAGAGGTGGTCCACTTTGAGCTCTTTTTCAACAATATAAAAATGAAAAGATTGCCAGACTTTTTCCGTTTCAGGTTCGATATTGGTTATGAAACAGTGTGTCTTCGATCACTTTTCTACTCTTTCGGAACGAAGTCACTAATTACAAAAAGTACTCCTTGATCGTAATAGTCAAGTGGTTCTCTCGAGTATTATTTTATACTTTTTCGGGCTCGAGGGACACAAATATATGAAAAAGGACCCCCCTGGAGTTTTATTTTCCATGTCTTTTTCAAACTCTCTAGACATGAAAAAGACTCCAAGTTTTACCTATGTTGGACTCGTTAAACCCTGATGACATTGGACTGGTCACCATGACGAGACTCGAGCTTCTCCTCCCTATGGCTCATTAAACTATTACTAGGTTGGATTCGACAGAAGGTTGAACTTATATCATAAGCATATGCTATCCCCTTTAAGCTTGTTTTCAAAAATAATTGGGGTACTCACCAGCAATGGTTGGGGAAAATTTGGAAGTCATCATTAGTTACCTGCGGCAGCCAGTCACTCTTGAACATCGACACTTTTGATTCTTTTTAGGTTGGGATATCCACACATCGTCAATTAGCCTTCCGGAGTTCTGGGTAGCCGTTTTGCCTCATTCCATCTGATCTGTGTTGTCTCCATCAAGCCTCTAATCCTTTGGTACCAAAATGCTGCCTCATTTCGGTGTTGTGTCACCGATATGTTCAAGAGTATAATCCTTCTGCAGTTTACACCCTTACCTCTTCCTCTGATACTCTATTTCACCATCTACCACTTGTTCCTTATCTCGTGTCGTTGATGGGGGAAACATCATGGCCCTCCTGTGATGGAACATTTCCTGTCGACACCAACTCCTTATCTAGGGGATTGATCTAGAGATCCCTTTCGGGACCTTGGAACTTGTATGCCTCAATAGCAAGTTCTCTGCACTTGACGACAGACTTTCCTCATTGGTCTTTGATTGGGTGATTCCACGAGTGTTCAACTTCAGCTCATTTTTCACACTTGGTGGATTGTACTGGATAGTAACTTGAGAGCCATTGGCATTATTGATGGTTTCTCTCGTGTTGGTTAACGGTTTTCATCATTGACGGGTAATCAAGTGACTTTCTATCATGTTCGACTTCAGCACATCTATTCACATGATAGAATTTGTACTATGATCGGTTGGGTTTCAAGACCCCGAACTAAGATTACATATGTTTAGGCTGCGTGGATTGGTTTGTGATTACATATATGACTCTTTGATGGATGGCTGCGACCATACCTTTGTCATTATTATGGTCTTATCAACTAGGTGGCTACGTCCATACCAAAGACCAAGTTTTATATGTCTTATGGATGGCTGCGCCCATGCCTAGACTATATGTATTTCACTATCACAGATATCAGTTGTACTCGTGCCTGCAAGATCTTCAAGGTGGTTCTTGTTCAGACAGTTTTGTAAAGAATTTCACCCATCCCACTCTCTCGGGCTTCATGCTTTGGGGGCATCTGTTACACAGTAATTTGTCACTATCCTCATCTCATTCCTTCTGCTGTGTCACGTGTCAAATAAACATGTTCATATCTTCCCACTGATCTAAGGAGATTAAACAAATTCTCTCTAATGCTGAAGATTGACCCTTTTTTACTAAGTTCTGCATTGTCACTAGTAAACCCTTAAAATCCGCAACGATTCTCTATCATGCACTGTATCGTTTTGATGTCGTCGCTAGTCCCCAGTTCATGACCCGTGACGATCCAGATTTGGTGAATTAGTTCAAACAGTCGGCCTTCTAGATGTTTCTAGAGCTAGTTGCTGGGTCAGTTTGGGTCGCCTTTCCTCCTCTGGGATGATGGTTCCACCTCTTATGCAACCTCCCTTGAGGATAATCTCCCTCTCCCTCATTTCATGGAGGCTCCTCCTCCTATAAAGTCACTCACCATTCTTATGATCAACTAGTTACTATTTTTTTAGTAGTCCTTTTGGTTGGGTAGTGCTACTAGTGCTTTTGAGTTTGATAGATAGTTGGTGTGGGTGTGACAAGTGTGGGATTGTTGATAGCTTGTGGAAAGTTGTGGAGTGCCTTTAAATTTGTGTTAAAGCTTATGAGTGAAAGAGAGAGACATTGTATGTTGGGAGATTCATCCTTGAAGAGTGAATGCTTGAGAAACATACTGGCTGGACCCTCCGAGAAGGCTTGCGATGTCAAGACTTGGTTGTAAGCTTGCTCTTGATTCATTATTAATACAATCAATGATTTTTTCCTATGTCTTGTATGTAATTTCCTTGATAGCTCATGATTTCTTAACTTTATGAGTAAATAGACCATTGTTGTTTCCCGGTTACGTGTTTTATTGTTTTTCCTTTGTGTTGTTTCAAGTTAATCACTCATTGGGGAGAAGGAAGAGGAAGTTGGAGAAGTGCAATGGAACTCCATCGACCACTGGTTTGAGGTAGGCCTCCAAAAATGAATGTTTAAGGAAATCAATTGTTGATCTATCTTTGCTATGACTAGACCCACTCTAGGGCTAGAGGGGTTGCCTCTATCCGCAGAGGGAACACTTTCTTGCATCACACCAAGTCATGTCAGCCCTAGCCAAGAGACACCTCCATTCACCCTAGATAGACTACAATATAAAGGCATCTCAAGCCCTCATTTGGGCAATGCACATTTCTATCACAAGACAGTTTTTGGGAAAGTGAGCAGAGGGATAGAAGGACGAAGAAGAACAAAAAAGAAGGTCAAATTTTCTCACTCCTCTCTCTCTCTTGAGAAGCTTTCACATATGAAGTGATATCTCTCTTTGTGTTTGCATACTAGGGAAGCTATTGTAGGGGGCAAAAAAAATTGGATTATTGGGGAAACTGTTGCAGGGACGAAATTCTGGGGATATTGGCTATTACAAGAGGGTCGAAATTCTGGGGCAACTAGCTATTATAGGAGAGACAAAATTCTAGAAGTGCAAGATCAAGAACTAAGTGTGGGATTAGTGTTATGCAGTAATTTGTCACTGCCTTCACTCCCAGTCCTTCTACTGTGTCCAAGTCAAACATGCTCATGTTGAATAAATGCTCTCTTCTGCTGCCAATTGACCCACTTTTCCTAAGTTATCTACCTCATTGCGACTATGGACTTAATATACGTGCTAAAGGGCGCTCATAAACAGTCCAGCCATGCTGCCAGCGCTGAAGTACATCTAATTCCCGCGATGGTCCAATTACATGCTCCAGCGCGAGGTTACTTGTTATCTTTAGCGATGATCTGACTGGATACATTGCTCACTAGCGATGTCAGTGCTAAGGCTCAGTGATGTACTCGCGATGATCCAGATTGGGCGAATTTGTTCCAATAGTCAGCCTTCTGGATGACTCTAGACTTAGTTGTTGGCATAGTTTATGTCGCCCTTCCTTCCTTGGTAAGGCAGTTCCGTCAATTGTGCTACCTTCCTTGGGGATAACCTCTCTCTTCCACCTTTCGTGGAGTCTCCTTCTCCTATTTAAACACTCACCTTTGCTATGATCAACTAGTTGGTAAATTCTTGGATTGAGCAATGTTGTTAGTGATTTTGATAGATAGCTGGCATGAGTGTGATAAGTGTGAGAGTGTTGATAGCTTGTGGAAGGTTGTGAAGTGCCCTTGATTTGATGAAAAACCTGTGAGTGAGAGAGAGAGATACTTTGTATGTTGGGAGATCCATCTTCAAAGAGTGAATGCTCGAAGAACATGCTGGCTGGATCCCTTTGAGAAGGCTTGTGATGTCAAGACTCTAGTTGTAAGCTTGCTCTTATTTCATTATTAATACAATCAATGATGTTTTCTTATGTCTTGTATGTAATTTACTTGATAGCTCATGACTTCTTGACTTTGTGAGTAAATAGATCATTGTTGTTTTCCGGCTACATTGTTTGTTGTATTTCCTTTGCATTGTTTTAGGTTGATCATTCGTTGAGAAGAAGGAAGCAAAAGCTGGAGCAGTGCAATGGAACTCCATCGACCACGGGTTGAGGTAGGCCTCCAACTTGACTGTTTAAGAAAAGCTATTGACTAGACCCACTCTAGGACTAGAGGGGTTGCCTCTGTCCGCAGAGGGAACACTTTCCTGCATCACAAATTGGTAACTCCACTGGGGAGTCTATCCTATGTTCTTCTTTTTTCTCTTGTTTTGATTTTGATTTGGTCTCTCTTTGTCTTTTGGGGTTAATCAGCAGTCTTCTGGGTCACCTGGATTAATCTGGGAGGTCCCTCTATTATTTGTTAGGTTGGCTAGTTTTGGTTTGGGAGTTTTTGGCTCGTTTGCCATTATTTTTTGCATCATCGTGGAACATAGTCTAATAGTCACGCTGACATCGCGATCACTCTTTTGTAAAATCCTGTGTATCGCTAAATAACATCACACAGTCATGACAATCCTGCAAATTGGATCATCGTGGGAAAGACGTGTACTTCCGCGCTGACAATGCCCTGTTGCTAGAGCTAGCTGCTTATCAGAGCTAGTTGCTAGTGTTCTACTTGCAAGGATACCTGTAGAATTGATTTTCTCACTTCTACCTCCTGGGTTTGCCAGTCCTCTTGATCCCTTGCATTTTTTGCTTGCTCAATCATTTATTTTTCATTGTTTATGGTCAAGGCACTCCTTATTTGGCTTCGTTGAATGAATCTTGTATTTCTGTCTGTGTGACCTAGTTCATTATTCCAAGTTTCTTGAAACAATTGTCTTGGTTGTTGGTTTGCTCAAGATTCTTTTATAGCTCTCTTATTGGTTTGATTAAGCCTTCCTCATTCTTTGTTTCTGGTTGATTTTTAGTGACATTTATTGGACCAGTCTTTGGTATTGATTCGATTTCTTTTCACTGCCGAACATAGATCACGATTGTTTGGATCAACCAGTTATTTCATACTTGCTTCTTTTCTTTCTTGAATTCAAAACATCAAAAATCAAAAGTTTGCATTCATTTAGTGTGTGAAAGTGAAAGTGAATTTTCATTTCAAGGTTGCATATTGAAAAGTGAATGATAAAATCTCTCATTAGTAGTACCCATGAACTGTAGGAATTGATGTCTATATGCATTCTGTGATTGCATTCATTGAGCTTGGTTTTCTTGGTTTGGGAATGATCTCTCTACCCTCTTGTAGGTAGGTGTTCATTGAAGTAAAAGGATATTTCATTCATTTTAGCTGCATCCTAGGTTTTGTTGTATACATATGGTAGGGCCTAAAAACTGAAACATAATTCAAGATCAACCTTAAAATGAACTAAATAAATCTAATACTGCATTGGAACATAACGCTCATTATTTAGAGGTCTAGGCTAGAGACGTGCTCCGACGTCGTTAAACCTAGTCACTATTGTTCTCTCTCAAGGTTGGGTGATTCCTCCTTCTGCGACTCAATAGCGGTCTAGTACGGAATTGTGCTCTCATGTACCGTCGAGTATATGTTGGGAGACCCCACTAGGTTATCATCCTTTATCCCTAAGAAGCCATGTCTGCCGCCTTGCAAACCGTAATGCACCGAACACAGCATTCAGGAAGATTGACTGTCATATGGAAAGTCCTTGGTTTTCATACGATTGCCAGGGAGTATGCAATTTTACGGGTTGTTTGGTAAACCTTTTGCCTAGTTCTCCAAAGTAGTCACTTTCGTTCCTTTTCAGACTCCCTAAAAGAAAAGGTCCATCTGAGCACTTGTCACTTCAGGCTCATTAAATATTTGAAGGCAACGAGAGTCATCTTTTGGTCCTTTTCTCGACTCTTTAAAGATGAAAAGGTCAAGTTTTGATCCTATGTCCTAAAATTTATTTGGCCACGTTCACATTTACCTTGTTAGTTCTTGTTTGCGTTTAGTTTGTGTAGGGTCCTTTCTCGTTAGTTTTCCTAGGATTTTTGAATTGAATCATCAATCTCGTCTCCCGTTCCAAGTTACCAAGGGTCTCCATCCTCTGTTTCTCCCGAGGTTCAGTTGTTAGCGATACTCTCCCTGTTATCCCGAGTATCCAACCGCTTAACTCTTGCACCCCAAAGGACGAGTCTTACGATATTAATTGGAACCCCGTTTGGGAGCCTTCTGAGGAAGACTTTCCCACTACTCCTCCTAGTGTTTCGGTCTCGATGTCTTCCTCTGACATGGATGAGATGACTCCCGTCTTTGGTGAAGAATCCTTTATGTCAGAAAGTGCAATACCTATTCCTACGGAAACTTCGTCTTTCCGTGCAACAGGGAATTCACCTTTCCATGTTACTTCCCTTGGTGTCACATTGCCTTTAAGGTATATTGCTTTGGCAGACATCATTGGTTCCAGGTCTCCCCTATCAAGTTCCATATGGTCTTGTACCGTCCCTTCGACTTCGAAGTCATTCATACCTCCAATTCATAATGCATTCGTCACATCTATTCTGACCATGCCAACTGTTTGTGTGGCTTCTTCAGCACCTGTCGCCAGTGCCGCCACTACCTCTTCAGTGGTCACTACTATTGCTGGACCTTCTACTGGTCCTACCTATAGTGGCCCAATCCAGGAATCGTCAATCCCACACTAAGTGCCCCACCTTCTTCTGGTTTCATTCCAACAGGGGGGCATATGATCAATATGTACAAGCTCTTCAGAATCCAGATCTTCAAAATCTATTTAATTATCATGATTCTTGTGGAGCTCATATTTATTACCCCAGACCTATGGCCTCTCAACCTGCGGTTGAGGTCACAGTTACGTTTTCTGTTGCTTAGGGTACCACCACTTATCATGGTGGCCAAGAACCACTCGAAAATTTTCAAGGGCCACCATATCAAGGTCAACCATCTTATAGACAACCTTATCCAGGGCAACCTGGAGGCCCATAAGGACAACCCTTCCAGGGACAACCTTCAGCCTTTGGTGGTTCTTCTTTTACCTATTTTTAGCAGCCTTCTGGTAACCTGGGACAACATTATATTCAACAAGGTCAACCCGGTGTCCAGCAAGGCTACTCTTTTAGGCAAGTTGGTCAGCCTTACATTCAGCAAGGCCAACCCACTATCCAGCCTAGTCATCTGTTTGGGCAAATTGGTCAGCCCCAAAATCAACCAGGCCAACCAATGGTCCAGTATGCTCATCCATCTGGCTAATCAGGACAACCCTCAGTTGTGCAAGGACAACCCACTACCCAGCAAGTTCAACCTTCTGGGCAAGTGGGTCAACCTCAATCTTAGCTAGGTCAACCTTCTAGCTAGATATCTGGTTCTCAAATTCAGGTTGGATCCCAATATCAACCTAATTATCAAACCTAGCCTAGCTACTAGGCCCAGTTTGGAGCCTAGCCACCTTATGGTACCCAGCAATCCCAAGGGAAAGCCCAAGTTGCCCCATACCAAAATTATCAACAACTGCAGGTAAATCCTTACCAGAATTTCCAGCAACCTTATGTTGCTCCTGCAGGCCAAGTTTTCAATCAATGGAGTTCTTGGGGGCAAATCCAAGGTCAACCGTCCAGTTACAACTATAACCCTTACGGGAAAAATTCCTATGGTCAAAACCCTTATGGGCCAAGTCCGTCCGGACAAAACCAGTCGGGGCAACCAACGGCTGGGTCAAACTCGGGTACTACCTCCTACCCGTAGCCTCAGATGTCCTTTAATCCTCAGTTACCCTTTTTAGCAACGTTGGAATTATCAAACATGTCCAAACTAACAAATGATCCCATTCTTCACAATCCGTATTGGTTGATGGTTCCAACTAAAATTCCAGGTGATTGTCCCAAGTTTGATGGTAAAGCTGGAGAAGATCCCCATGCTCATGTTATGACGTATCATCTATGGTGTTCGTCAAACTCATGGCTTGATGATTCCATCCGACTTCACCTTTTTCAACGGACTCTCACTGGTTCTGCTGCTAAGTGGTGAGTTAGCTTGTGGATCTTTTCAGGACTTTAACTCGTTAGCTATGGCATTTTTAACTCATTTTCAATTGCTGATTCGCTATGAAATGGGCACACATCTCCTGACATCCTTAAAACAGACTACGGCTACACATATCTTCGATCATATTCAAGAATGGATATGACGTCATCGTTTGATTAAGTTTTGGATTCCCGATCAGCTTCTGACTGACTGGTTTGCAACTTCATTTGTCGGTCCAATAGCTCGAGACATCGCTATGGGGGCATGTGTAACTAAAGAGCAAGCTATCGCGTGTGCTTAGTATCTTGACTTGGTTTACTCCCAGTCTGGTACAGTATATCATTATTTTCCTGATGCTCTGAGGCCTAGAACTTCCAAAGTGCCGCCAACACCCTCTGTTGATGATGTCATCGGTTCTGTTAATCCACCCTCTAAGAAATCTTTCATGAACCCTGGGAAGCAAAAGCCGAATGCTTCAAATGAAAATACTTCTCAGGTCGTATCCAATGCTGGTAATACTTCTGAGGTGAATGTCATCCAGTCCACCATGGCAGACAAAGCCTCGAAAGGGAAAAAGAAGGGAAAAGGAAAAAATAAAGCTGAACAGCCAAAGTAGGATTCCCCTAAACCTCCACCCAAGGAAGGTGCCAAACACAAGCCTAAGTATCCTTTCCTTATCTGTGACGAGGATCACTATACCAAAGACTGTCCAAGGTGGTCTGGAGTTAGTCGTTTGTTGAGAGGTGCCCCTGGAACTCCTGTCGTGCTCAAAGAGCCTTTTCTCTTGCAACAGACTCAAATGGTGGTTGACCCATCTCAATCCTCTTATCCCTTTGGTTCTCAAGTATTTATGGTTGGGATGATTCCCGTCCACATTAGTACTTGGGCAAAAGAGTATCTGTCACCTTCCAGGAAGGAGCCTGAGTCCCCTCTAGTGCTCCTCCATCTAGTTTTGGTCCCCTTCATATTGAGCGACCTAGCACTGAAACAGTCATCTGACCTCCTCCTAAAGGTGTAGTCTGGAAATCTTCATACAACCCCAATGCTCGTGCTTCTCAGTACTATAGCATCGTTGAGGACTTAGCCCAGGCTCCATCAGCTATGTCTGCATTAGAAATTCTCCAGAACTGCCCCTCTCAGAGGAAGTCTTTGCTATCGGCCATCGGTGGCATTGACCCGACCAACTCAAATTTGATTACTTTTGACCTGGACAACCATATATCGAGACTACCTCACCAAATTGCCTTCCTTATTCAGGTCATCATCAATTCCAAAACGATTCATCGTACTGTCATTGATGAAGGTGCTTCTACTTGCATAATGTCTATTGCTTGTTGGAGGGCTATTGGTTCTCCGACTCTGAGCTACTCTCCTATGACCTTGGAAGCCTTTGATGGGAGAGTCTCGTCCTTATGGTATACTCCAATGATTGCATATTACATTGGAAGGAAAGGCGGTCGAAGTAGAGGTCGAATTTGTCGATGCAAATTTAACTTACAACCTCCTTTTAGGACAAAGCTGGACATATGCCATGCGAGTCGTGGCTTCATCCCTATTTTGTGTCATTCATTTCCCTCATCAGGGGAAAATCGTCACGATGGACCATCTCTCCTTCTTCACCTATTCCTCTGATGGCAACTTGCCTTTTGTGGAGCATACCTCAGTTCCTTTTGAGAGTGTGGGTGTTGGACTCTTTAAAGATGCTGCCCTTATGGGTGTTATTTTACTCCCACCTCCCAACGTCGCCCCCATTAATATGATTTATGTTCGCTCTAATCCATGGGTTCTTCCTCCTAGAAATCAAATAGAATCCTGGGGCGATGAGATGTCATTGAGTCCTGCTGAGCTCAACTACGTCGAAATTGTTTCTGCATCGGCTCCATCTTCTAAACCTGCTCCTTCAAGAAGAGCTCTCGACTTGTACATGCAACCCCCTTGGCTTGGATATAGTGCTTCTTCAAACACATTACAAGAAATTTTTCCTTCTGACGAAGCGATCATTGAGACTATGTCTTTCGAGGAACCCCCTTGGCCTGTTTATCACCATCGTTCCTCGTTTCTCCCTACCCATTGGGAAATGCTTACTTGTCTTGAGTGATTTGCTTCTTGTTTCCTTTTTCAACCTCTTCAAACACCTATCTAGGTCTATCAAGTGTCTTCTAAAGGGAATATGGGGAACATCATGCAAATCTAGCCAATCGACATCTTTGTTAAACTAGGGATTGTTGAGCACATCCATGTCGGAGTAACTTGTACTCCGGAGGAGATTCAGCTTTATACAAGTCTTTTTTGCGAATTTCGTGATGTGTTCACTTGGTCTTATGAAGAGATGCCCAGCATCGATCCTAGCATCATGGTGCATGAGATACCTACCTATCTGGGTGTTAAACCTGTTCGACAACATTTATGCCTCGTGCACCCCCGAAAGGCTGCAGCTATTAAGGTGGAAGTTGAAAATCTTCTCAAGGCTGACTTTATTTACCCCATCCCACTCACAAATTGGGTCTCTAATATTGTCCCTTTCACTAAAAAACAGGGCACTATCAGGGTATGTGTTGATTACCGTGATATTAATCGAGTCTGTCCTAATGATAACTTCCCTACACCCTTCATTGACCAGCTCATTAATGAGTGTGCCGGGAGTGAAATATACTCGTTCATGGATGGCTTTTCTAGTTATAACCAGATTAATATTGCCCCTGTCGATCAACACAAGACTGCTTTTATCTGTCCATGGGGCATTTTCGCTTATAAGAAGCTCCCTTTTGGCTTAAAAAATGCCGGTGCCACCTTCCAATGCATAATGTCTTACGCATTTCATGATATTTGACACATTGTGTAGCCTTACTTGGATGACCTTCCGACTCGTTCGGTAAAATTCCAAGACCATCCCAACCACCTTCGCTTAATTTTTTCTCTGTTGTAGACATTATCGTATCCAGCTCAATCCGCATAAGTGTGTCTTCTGTGTCGAGTCTGGTAGACTTCTCAGGTTCATCGTCTCCCAAGAGGGTATCCATCTGGATCCTCTTAAATTCGAATCCATTCTGAATCTTCCTCCCCCTGCTTCTTTGCAGCAATTGTAGAGTTTGCAGGGAAAAGAAAATTTATTATGAGGTTCATCCTAAATTATGTCGAAGTGGCTAAAGGCTATACACGGTTATTGAAACGTGACCCCTTTTCATTGGGATACCACTGCACAAGAGTCATTTGAGCACCTCAAGGCTCTCCTTGTTTCTGATCCTTTGTTATGTCCCCCTGATTATCATCGGGACTACACTCTTTATTTAGCCACTGTTGATACCACCATCGGCATGGTTCTAGTTCAAGATGACGATGACGGCATTGAGCATGTCATTTATTATCTCAGCCACAATCTACTTGATACAGAAACTCGCTATGCCCATGTCGAGAAGTTGGCATTGGCCGATGTTTGTGCCACCTAACATTTCCGCCATTACATACTATTGTGCACCATGACGGTGATTTCTGATTGTAACCCAATGATGTACATATTATCACGTCAGTTACTCGGGGGAAAATACTCAAAGTGGATTGTCATCCTCCAAGAGTTCAAATTGGAGTTCACCACCACCAAGTCTAAGAAGTCCCTCATCTTCACTGAGTTGCTTTGCTCTTTGCCATCTGCTACCGCGCCCTCTCGGTTAAAGGACCATATTCCGGATGAAACTTTGTTCTTGATTAGCACCCTCGATCCTTGGTATGGGGATATTATTGTCTATCTTCAGACGTCCTCTTTTCATCCCGATTTGTCTAAGGATGCTCGGCGATGGATTCGCCATCAATCTCAACCCTTTCGCATTATTGGGGGCACCCTGTACCGACTCGGCGCCAACTCTGTCCTCCGCCGATGTTTAACACTCGAGGAAGCCGAACGAGTTCTAAATGACTGCCATTCTAGCGCCTGTGGTGGTCACATGTCTGGATATGCCACTGCTCAGAAGATTCTCTGTGATGGTTATTTTTGGCCCTCCATCTTTAAGGATTGCATTCTTTCCATCCGCTCTTGTCATGAGTGCCAAATTTACTAACGGAAAATGCGCACACCTCCCTCTCCATTGCACCTTGTTGTTACCATCGGCCCTTTTGCCAAATGGGACATTTATTATATGATGTGCAACCCTCGCTTGGCTGGGGGGCATGGGTATATCATCGTTGTCGTTGATTATTTCACAAAATGAACCAAGGCGATGCCTACACTATCCGAAGACAGTCACACAATGGTGCAATTTTTGTTCAATCATGTTATTTCACGATTCAGAGTCCCTAAAGCTATCATCATTGATCACGGAAAACACTTCCGTAATCATATGATGACCAAATTAATAACCCACTTGGGCCTATGGCATGATAGCTCGACACCGTACTATCCTCAGGCCAATGGCCAAGTGGAAGCTATCAACAAAGTTCTAGTCACAATGCTTCAACGCACCGTTGGCATGCACAAGTCCAACTGGAATTTGATGTTGTTCTCTGCCCTATGGGCCTACAGAACATCAATGAAGGATGCCATCGAATTCACCCCATTCCAATTGGTTTATGATTTGGAGGCTACCCTTCCAATTGAGTGCGAGAACCCTTCTTTTAAATTAGTTGTCGAATTACTCACCAACACTACTCCGATAGAAGAATGCCTTCTCTATCTAGAGCGAGTAGACAAGACCAATCGACTAGCCTCTCTAGCTATTGAAGCATAGAAGAAGAGAGTGAAAACTCACTTCGATCATACTTTCCATCCTTGTTCTTTTGTTGAAGGAGATTTAGTCTTGCTTTATGATCAAGCGAATGATAAGCTGGGGGCAGGCAAATTCAAGCCCATGTGGCATGGGCCTTATATTATAAAGTGAGTTTTGCAAAAAGGGGCCTATGAGCTGATTGATTATGAAGGGAACCCTCTAGATAAGCCACGAAATGGGCTTTATCTGAAAAAGTATTATGCATGAATCCCATGCACTCTGATTTGTACATACATGTGTTCTCAGTAGGCATGTTGTGTGTGTGTGTGTGTTTTCATGCTTTGGCTTGGTGTGTAGGCATAATTTCCACTTATTGTGTCCTTTTGCTTCATGCAAATGTCTGGTACACCTTACATTGGTTTCGCTGATGGTTTCCGCCGTAGTACACGCAACCTGTCTTCTGCGCCATGGGTGATCTACGATCCTCACGGTGAGTTATTAGACCTTCAAGGTGTTTGTCTAGGTTGTACCACAAACAATGTCGTTGAATATAGTGTTGTGATTGAATTACTGACCGAGGCTATTAACCTCGACATTCATGCATTGGTTGTGAATCTGGACTCTCAGCTTATTGTCCACCAGCTTAATGGGCATTATTCCGTCAAAGATCATCGGATTTTAAGGTTGTATTTACGTGTTAAATTGTTAGAAAGGAATTTTGATTTTATCACATATCAACACATTCCAAGACGATTAAACATGTTAACTGATGCATTAGCTAACCATGTATTAGATAGAAATTTGCGTAACATGTAATCAAAATAACATATAGAAGCATTCAAAAACACAATAATGAACCATAGGAATATGTATATATATATATAGTGTGGTGCACCGAGGCACTCAAAAAATAAATGTATATGTCTGAACAGAGTCTGTGTTCTCCATATATTCGAGACACATGCCTCTCAAAAAATCAGCAGGATAAATCCTAGGTGTCTACTATGGTGGGTTACGCTCCCTATAGCACACCACCACTCATGCATCTCGTCTTAATAATCGGTGCACCCTAGGTATCACCCCTACTATGTGAATCTGGAACTCTATGGGGACCTCCTCGATCCCCATGTAATCAGGGATCCCCACCGTCAGACCCTCGAGATTTTGGGCCATTGTCTCTATCGAATCACTGGCCGGAGGAGCCAAGGCTAGCTCTCTGATACGCTCTAGGTCCCTCCGCACCTCTGGAGCCAGTCCTATGGGTCTCACTGGTCCCACATGTGCAATACCATAGAGTACCTCATTAAGACGTATACATGAAAAAATCCAAAAAACATCATAAAAGATAAAATACAAAAATAGTGTGATCAAGTGCTTTACCGCCATCATCCCACTGCTCGCCAGGGGGTAGCTGCATGTTGGCATCTCCAAGAAAGTCCATCCATGCATATGGCCATTCCTCAATAAAGATCGTATGGTGCTCCAGCCACTCACGGAACATTTCCCCCCATGACATTGGGCATCGGCCACCTCCTCGTGGCATAACGTGGGCCCATCGTGTGATCCTGGGCTCTCGCGGTTTGGGCACATCCAAGACCATATCTTTCAACTGCAATGCCGGCACCCGCTCTAGCATGAGTGGGATCAAGATGGATCCATAGCCAAACTGTTTCATATCTCCTCGATGACAGTTGTTAAGTTGTCTCTTCATATTAGCCATCATTGTTTTTGCCTAGTTGAACATGGTCAGATTAAGGCATTTGAGAGTTAACCGTAGATGGGTCTTCGATGCCTCATGTTGGGATTGGGAGCCTGATACCCTTGTTACCATAAACTAAATTGCACGAAGAACCAAGTCTTCCACTGTCAGGATTTCCACCTTTCCGCTCTTTGTTTTGCATGCCCGGGGGCACACTCGTGCCATCAACATCTCTAGAGATTCGCCCCTAGGACGTTTGCCCTCTAAGATTGGCCTTTCACCACGACTGGATAATACGGTCAAAAATAAATGTCTGTTGCATCGAACTCGATGTCTCAGCCACAGATTATGAATTTTTTGTCTACTGGGTTCCATGCACTGATTATCAGCTCTAGTAGATCGGGTTGGGACCGAAGGTGCAAAGTCAGGAAGAATTTTAGCAACTCGCATGCATGTAAAACATTTTGGCACCTAGCATCAGCAAAAGTTGTCTCATCATTAAAATCATGAGTTCATTCCTGCTAGACGAATGACATGACGCCTTGCATGACGAGAATAAATGAATTAGAACTTTGTTTGTAAGTTTCAATCCATAATTTACATAAAAAATGAGTTTTGCAATGCCATCATGGCTGCTTTTAAAATAGTCGCCGATGGCGCAAGGTTGGTAGTTCATTTTTCTCACGGTCATCACGAGAATACGATTAGAAAACGTTACGTGTAAATTTTACCTGGTCATCACGAACCTGAGGGGAATACCTACGATGACCAAGCGGCGGACTCTGACTCAAAAAATCTACCTAAACTTACATTCCTAACGCTCAAATGCATGAAAAAAACTATTGAAATGAAGTGCAAGGGGAGGTCCACTTACTTTGTAGAAGTTTCATGGTGAACCGTCGACGAATGACGCCGGAATTGGCTTGATAAAATCGCTCTGGTTGGTGCTCCAAATGCTCCAATGGTAAACTGAACAGTGCAAATGGTAAAAATGAAATGAATTACCCCCCCCTTTTATAGTACTTTTTTGAAAATATTAAAATTTCACTTTAGAATGTGGGTATTTACCATTTTTATTACATGGTTAATTGGAGTTTTAGTTTCTAATTATGTTTCCGTGTACATTAATTATTTATGTCGAGTGGGTTTTAAGTTTGATGTGTTTTGTGCAGAACTATAGGTCGTGGAGTCACATGTGCACTTGGTCCATAAAGTCGTCTTTAACGCTCTTTTCTGAATTAAAAGATGAAAAGATAGCCGAGTTGTACTCGTTAAAAGAAATGAGAGGCGGTCTGTTTTAAGCTCTTTTACGACCGTGTAAACGAGAAAAGATTGTCAAGCTTTTGTTGTTTCAGGCTCGTTATTGGTCACAAAACGACGTGGTTTTGATCACTTTTCTACTTTTTCAGGTCGAAGTCACTAATCATGAAAAGTACTCCTTGATCGTAATGGTCGAGCAGTTCTTTCGAGTATTGTTTTATACTTTTTCGGGCTCGAGAGACACAAATTTATGAAAAAGGACCTCCCTGTAGTTTTCTTTTCCATGTCATTTTAAAACTCTCTAAAAAAGACTCTGAGTTTTACCTATGTCAAACTCGTTAAACCCTGACGACATTGGACTCGACACCATGATGAAACTCGAGCTTCTCCTCCCTAGGGCTCGTTAAACTATTACTATGTTGGATTCGACCGAAGGTTGAACTTATATTACAAGCATATGTTATCCCCTTCAAGCTTGTTTTCAAAAAATAATTGGGGTACTCGCCAGCAATGGTGGGGGGAAATTTGGAAATCATCGTTGATTGTCTATGGCAGCTAGTCACTCTTGAACATCGACACTTCTGCTTCTTGTTGGGTTGGGATATCCATACAACGTCATTTGGCCTTCCACTAGTTTGGGTTGTCATTTAGCCTCATACCATCTGATCTATGTTGTCTCCATTAAGCCTCTGATCCTTTGGTACCTTAATGCTGCCACCCTCCGGAGTCGTGTCGTCGACACGTTCAAGAGTATAATCCTTCTGCAGTTTACACCCTCGCCTCCTCATCTAATATCTTGTTCCACCATCTACCGCTTGTTCCTTGTCTCATGTCGTTGATGGGGGAAACATTATGGCCCTCCTGCAACAGATCATCTCCTCTCGACGTCAGTTCATTATCCAGGAGATTGATCTAGAGATCCCTTTTGGTACCTTGGAGCTTGCATGCCTCAATGGCAAGTTCTTCGCGCCTGACGGTCGACTTACATCATTGGTCGTTGATTGGGTGATTCCACAAATGTTCGACTTTAGCTCCTTCTTCACACTTCATGGATTGTACTGGACAGTACCTTGAGAACCATTGACATTATTGGTGGTTTCTCTCATGCCTATTAATGGTTTACATCATCGGTCGGTAATCAAGCGACTTTCTACCATGCTCGATCTCAGCACCTCTATTCACATGATAGAATTTGTACTATGATCATTTGGGTTCAAGACCCCGAACTCAGATTACATATGTTTGGGCTGTGTGGATTGGTTCATGATTACATGACTCGTTGATGGATGGCTGCGACCATACCTTTATCATTATCATGGTCTTATTAGCTGGATGGCTATGTCCATACCATAGACCTAGTTCATATGTCTTTTGGATGGTTGCGTTCATGCCTAGACTACATGTATTTCACTATCAGATATATCAACTGTACTTGCGCCTGCAAGTTCTTCCAGATGGTCTTCCAGCTCAGTCAGTTTTGTAAATAATTTCACCCCTCCCACTCTCTCAGGCTTCATACTTCACGGGGTATCTGTTACATAGTAATTTGTCACTGCCTTCACTCCCAGTCCTTCTACTGTGTCATGTGTCCAATTCAAACATGCTCATGTTGAAAAACGGCTCTCTTATGTTGCCAATTGACCCACTTTTCCTAAGTTATCTGCCTCATCATGACTATGGACTTAATATACGCACTGAAGGGCACTCATAAACAGTCCAGCCGCACTGCCAATGTGGAAGTACATCTGATTCCTACGATGGTCTGATTACATGCTCCAGCGCGAGGTTACTTGTGACATTTAGCGATGATATGACTGGCTACATTTCTCACTAGCGATGTCAGCGCTAAGGCTCCGTTATGTACTTGCGATGATCCAGATTGGGTGAATTTGTTCCAACAGTCAGCCTTTTGGATGACTCAAAACCTAGTTGTTGGCATAGTTTATGTCACCCTTCCTTCCCTTGTACGGCAGTTCCATCAATTGTGCTACCTTCCTTGGGGATAAGCTCTCTCTTCCACATTCCATGGAGACTCCTTTTCCTATTTAAACACTCACCTTTGCTATGATCAGCTAGTTGGTAAATTCTTGGATTGAGCAGTGCTATTAGTGCTTTTGATAGATAGCTGGTGTGAGTGTGATAAGTGTGAGAGTGTTGATAGCTTGTGGAAGGTTGTGAAGTGCCTTTGATTTGATGAAAAATTTGTGAGTGAGAGAGATAGAGACTTTGTATGTTGGGAGATCCATCTTCAAAAAGTGAATGCTTGAAGAACATGCTGGTTGGATCCCTCTGAGAAGGCTTATGACGTCAAGGCTCTGGTTGTAAGCTTGCTCTTATTTCATTATTAATACAATCAATGGTGTTTTCCTATGTCTTGTATGTAATTTACTTGATAGCTCATGACTTCTTGACTTTGTGAGTAAATAGATCATTGTTGTTTTCTGGTTATGTGCTTTATTGTATTGTCTTTGCATTGTTCCAGGTTGATCACTCATTGAGGAGAAGGAAGCGAAAGCTGGAGCATCGCAACGGAACTCCATCGACCACCAGTTGAGGTAGGCCTCCAACTTTGATTGTTTAAGGAAAGCTATTGTTGATATGTCCTTGTTTGTGACTAGACCCACTCTAGGGCTAGAGGGGTTGCCTCTGTCCACAGAGGGAACACTTTCCTGCATCACAATTAGTTTGGGTGACTTGACTTGGAGGAGAAGACCAAGTTTGACCATAGTTCCAGGTGTGTCTCTAATTAACAAGAAGAATTTCTTTGTTGAAAATGTTGTTGAGTTTTTTCCCCTAGTGGGTTTTCCCAAGATAAATCATGTCTCTCTTTTGTGCATTGTGATCTCTATTATTCTATTGTTCATTATTGTTGATTTTATGAAGTACAATTATTGAATGATACATTAGAGTAAGTTAAATACAATATCTATATCAAAAGTAATTAACAAAATTTCAAAAATATTGTGTTAAGCCTAATTGCACTAGAAAATCAACACTATCCTATGGGAACTTAATCGGGCTAATGAAACCATCCCCTAATCTATCTTATGCAGATGGGGGAATTACATCACCCTCTGAATATGTATCTCTATATACATCATGGGTGAATGGCTCCATGTGCATCATAATTCCCAAAGCTATGATATTTAATGTGGGTGGCCTTGAAATCATGTCAGCCAACTTGTTTGTTTTTCCCTTCTTAAGAATTATTATTTTTTTAATGAGCTATTACAATATTCAACTAATATAAAAATCCATTAAAAAATAATAATAATAAACAATTTATTTAAATATTATGATAAAAACTTGTATTATTGTTAATAGTAGAAGTAAAAATAAAAATAAAAATAAAGATTGAAAATATAAATTAAAATGAAAATTATTAGCCGACCTTCAATCAAAATAATTCTTTAAGTATTAATCCTATCACGAAGCTCTTCTTCTATCATCGTTCAAATTGCTCCTGATGATGGATCCCTATTGGGATTTGAAACGTTGACAAATATGGTTTTTACTGTGGATACTCCGAGACTAAGCTCAAAAGACATGAACCACAAATGCATAAAATCTAGTTCTATTTCATCAATAAAGCAATAATAGAAAATCTAATTTTGCATTGTTTTGTTACCTTTAACTTTATATCCTTATTTACTCATCCCAATAGATAGGGGATCAGATGGTCACGAACTTCCAATTCCAATTTTTTTATCAGCGCTGCTACAATGAGATTTCACCTTGACCAATTTCTTTATATGGAAGAGTTTGGTCATTTATTTCTCTTCCTATTGCTGAAGGCTACTCAAATTCACCTCCTTCTACACTGACATACAAACAATATTCTCATCCACATTTGAGGTTTTTTCAACTTGGTTGCTCGAATCGGTGGCCATAAGGTTCTTCTTCTTATCGTCTTTCTTTTTGTTCTTCGGGTTAACCTTTGGATGCAACTTCCAACACTGCTTCTTTGTATAGCCACCAATGTTGCTGTGGTTGCAGTGGTTTCTAGGATCTTTACACTGGTGTGATGTGGTTGTCATATTTTAATATTTTTTTCCTTTCCACTTCTTCTTCCCCTCCTTAGAAGCATCATGTTTCTCCTTTTGCTTGGATCCACTTGATTGTCATTTCTTCCAGCATATGTTCTCTAGGTATTATTCCTATACACAAGCCTCATCCACCAATCTAGGCTTGAAAATCACCACTTTCTTTCGCAAATGGTTGTATAGACCCCCAAGATACTTGAGGAGTACATATGAGTTCTATGGGGAGATATCCAACATTATGGTCATCTTCCTGAACTCAGTGGTGTACTCCTATACACTCTACCATTACTTTTTCCTGAAGTCATGCCACTAGTCCTCTACATACCCACATAGGGTAATTTTGTGACTTTATGAGGGTTTTGAAGTCCTCCCACTTAGTCACTAGAGATTCTCCCTCCAACCTCAGGTTCTTCGTGTGGTTTTCCCACCAAGAGAGGGCATGGACCTCTAATTTGCGTTGCACAAATGAAATATTATATTCTTCCTCAACATGGTGGACACTGAAATAAGCTTCTAATTGGTGCAACCAATGATTTAGCTTCAAATCATCAATGTCAACTTGGTAAAGCTTGATATCAACCTTCGCTTCCATTTTGAGAAGGGACTGTGAATTATTCACAACACCTAAATTTGGTTGGTTTTTTTAGGTCCTTTCTTTGGTTGGTTCTCTATTTCCTCCTAATCTCCATATCTCCCCTCTAATATGTTCTAATGCACCTCATCTTCTCCAAATATCTCGAGCTTGTTGCTCAGGGCTGACATGAGGAGATTAATATTATGACTTATTTCAGAAACTTTTGCTTCCAACTGCGAAAACCTCTCCTCTACAAGATCAAGTGCCAATCACAGATTCATCACCCATGATTAGGTTTTTAGGACTTTTGGCCTAGTCGATCTAAATCTCATGAAAATATCCACAATATACCCAAAGAATCCTGATTTGATACCAATATGATCCGTACACTATCATGGATATTCCACTGGACAATTTGTCACAACATATCTGATAAAACTATATTTAAAAATTTGAAATCTACATTATTAGGGTTTTATTTTTCTTTAGATTTTTGGATCTATAGATTCTATTAATTGTGTATGAATGCAAATTAAATTATGCAGAAAATAGATAGCGATGAGATAAAATCTCATAAACCATGATTCGACACAAAATATGACCTGAGAAACCATTTCGGGAGAAAACTCGGTTGGAAGGTGAGGTCGCTCTCCTCTATTTCTCTAAATAGAAAATGGTTATGAGTACAAAGAAGTATGAATTGTGGCCCTTGGGATACTACAGTGCACAAATACTCTATGTGTTCTATATACCCTAAGCCTCTCAGTTATTTTTTATCATCTATGGAACAAATGCACTCGAAAGAATGTAACCCCTTTTTCTCCTAGTGGCCCGATTATAACACAGCCCGATAGCCTACTAGTGAATAGGTTTGACTATCTCAACTCTAAACCAGAGTTATCATATGGAATTTTCTAGTCTTCTTCATCATAATCACATGGTTAGACCTTTTTCCTTGAATAATAAGGGCTAACGTGGAATCCTGTCAAATTATAGTGGTGAAAACAAGAAGGTAATTTTTTTAGTGGCATCCTCTTTATGTGCTCTATCTCTTATCCCCCTTAGTTATTTTTTCTCATCTATGGAACAAATGCACTCGAGAGAATGGAACCCCTATTCCTTCTAGTGGTTTGGTTATAACACAACTCGATAGCCTACTAGTCATTAGGTTTGACTACCTCAACTCTAAAGTAGAGTTACAATATAAACTCTTCTAGAGTCTTCTTCATCATAATCATGTGGTTAGCTCATTTTCCATGAATAATGGGATATGGTGTGGCATCCTCTATAATTATGGTGGTGAAAACAGGAAGGTAAAATTTTGAGTGGCATCCTCTTTGTGTGCTCTCAGTTATTCTTTCTAATCTATGGAATAGATGCACTTGAAAGAATGGAACCCCTTTTCCTCCGAGTGGCCTAGTTATAACACAACCCGATAGTCAACTAGTGGTTAGTTTAACTACGTCAAATCTAAACCAGAGTTACAATATGGACTCTTATAGAGTCTTATTCATCAAAATCGCGTGGTTAGCCCCTTTTCCATGAATAATGAGGGCTGACGTGGCATCCTCTCAAATTATGGTGGTGAAAACAAGAAGGTCAACTTTTAAGTGGCACAACGTTTTCATATGCACTCTAATTGCCTCGATTCTTGCATTGTTGGAAAGGTCTCCACATGTAGAACATTAAAAAATATGTTGCACTAAATTAGAAATTTTTTACACCCAAAAAACGTTGTCTGATGCTTCAAAATTCTCCTATAAGGTTTCATACCCCAAATTTCCAAATTAGGTCTCGTTAGTAAAAATGGTCCCATGAGATTATTCCTCCATTTATTCCACTTCAAAAGCATCAATATGGATGACAAACAATACAATGATCCAATCCATATAAAAAAATTCCCCCAATTGTACTCATTTTCCATTCATGTGTAGATAATATGTGTGGCCCACTTCATACAATTTAAACATTATTCATCACAAATAAGAGTTATCCTTCAAAATTCAAGCAATGGATATATGTCACTTGTGGATTTATAATCCACTATTTCAACGTTAAGAATATGTTAGTAAATATTATGCAACTTATCATCATTCACATCACCTTTGCATATTGATACATTTATTTATTAAATGTTATAGCAAGGGCTTGCCCCTAATAATAATCTTGAGTGTATATGGTTTAGCTTCTTTAGGGGTAGTATTATTTTTCTAGCACTAATATTATATCACTTTGAAAGAGGTGGTCTTCCCTTTAAATAAATTTTGAGACTAGATGTCATTCTCTTAAAGTGTGGCCATCACTTTTGAAGTTTCCATTAAAGCATTCCTTGGGATATTTCTTAGAATGAAGATCCTTCTTGATGACATGCAATGACTCATATAGTTTCGTTATTATTTTTATCTTGTTGAGTAGTTTGTCACTATTGTTATTTAAGTAAACTACCATCAACCTTAAGTCTTAAGGCTCCCTGTAATTTTGAATATATGTCCAACATAGCCCCACAACGCACTCTTTGGATCAATTTGAATTCAAAAGGTTCCCTATATTTTTGAATTGATGTACAACATAGCCCCACAATGTACGTGGTGCATTCACCATGAATTCATGGTTAGTCTTTTGTTCATCATACTTTTGATATTCCCTTCTTGTTCCTTTTAGCTTATTACTACTCTAAGTGTCCTACAACAACATTTATACCAACACCTAATATTCTTGCATCTTAATCAACTTGCCTCCTCCAAATATTAATATGCTTTAGGGCGACTATTCCATTCGTAGATCTTTGAGATGAATCATCTTCTTGTAATTCCTATCACATGGATATAACTATTGGCATGTTCTAATTTTCAATCTTCACAATTTTCACTCACATATGCCACACCTTGTAATATGCCTTGTACAAATTGTAGGTGTTTATAGATGCAAAACTATGACAAAGAGACATGCACAAGTAAAAAGTATCACTTCATTAATCAAGGATACTATTGAATATATCAACATGGATTTCTTCTACACCATGTAACAATTTATTAAACCACTCCTATAACTAACCCAAAATTAATATGGACTATTGACAAACATTAGGACAAATAATCCCTTAACAAGATTATGTTTAATAACACTTATCATTAAGACCCCTCTCACACTAACTTATTGAATGTGACCACTCTAGCACCTCCCTTAACAAGATATATCATTTGTATTTAAAACCTCCCATAGTACAATAGTCAAAATGTCACAAACAATATTAATAAAAACTTGCTTATAAAAACTATATAATGACTTTCAAAACATTATTTCTAGTTGCTTCTCTCCATAGTAGTTTAAAAATTCTTGTGAATTTTTTATCATGTTGTCATCGTTGCCCTAAAGGCTGAATTTTTCATCATGTTGTCATCGTTGCCTTCTCATTGTTGCCATGTTGTCATCATAGCAAGCATCTATTGGTTCTCTTTGTCTTCGAGATCTAGCCACTTAAAATAGGAAATCTTCATCATCGATTGTCACTATCATTTTTAGCTTTGTTGCCATCATTCTCAGTAACAAGATCATTTCTTCTTTCATTTCCTTATCTATTTTTTTCCTTTCAGGAGATCAGTACCTCTAAATAACAATTCTAGGCCATGTATTCCAATTTTCTACAACAATAGAAATCTAGCTCTTCTTGTTTGTTGTTGACCCTGTTTTCCCATGTCTTCTTACATGTTTTTTTTTAGCAAAGGCATTTTCCAAGGGAGTTCCCTCTTTTTTTAATTATTTTCCTCCACAATTGGATATGATACCATACTCTACAATGATTGCGAAGCTAACTAACTAGATGGGATTGCAACATTGTTATAACCCAAAACAAACATTTTTAATAATACAATGTTTTCCTCATATTCATCAACATTTACAACTACTTTTGTTGACCATCTTATCAAAGATATTAGGTCATTTGCATAGCTTGACATAGTTACTCCACCAACCATTTTAAACCTAAAACAATGTAGTTACAAGGAAAATTTAGCATTCACTAATGCCTTTGATCCTAATAAGCCAATCAATTCATCCCATAGTTCTTTGAATAACTTTTCCAAGTCAAGGTGATGCAACTTGGAATTAGATACAACCATTCCTATAATTGACAACTTTTTTCAGCCCTATTCTTCCATTCTATAATTTTGAGTGGGCTTGGATTTAGTGCCACTGACTCACCCCTGAAGGTTTCCACATATGGAGGTTGTGTTCCATTAAAAATTTTCAAATGGGCTTCCATATTTTGGAAAGAGAGTAAATAAAATTTGTGTACAAAACTTATGAAAAAGTCATCATTAAAAAAAAAAAAAAAAATGCATTAGCCCTTTAAAAATGCCATTTCTCTATTTCTATGTCTTATTCTTCTTTTTGTGTCATTTGCACATCTAATTCATCACTCATCACAAGTCGATTCATGTCAAGTCTGTAATGGCATTGGAAATTTATTTTAAAGGTCTCTCGTATGTTATCCTTATGTCAGAAATTTAATTTGCATGCCCTAATTATTACATCTTTTGTATAGAAATGTCTTAAAATTTGTATTTGTGTTTGGTTTTTGTGCAATCTAAATTGTGAATTCTAGGTAGCATGTCAATCACATCTAGTTATTTGTAATTTGAACAATTGTTTTTCATCTATTTCACATCTAGTTAGTTTTGGCTTGTATCTAGATTCTATGTCAATCACACGCCTAGTTAGTTTTGGGTCACAACTTGGTCTATCATGTGCATCTAGGTCTGGATCTAGGGGTCTTCCCTAGAGGCTTGAATCAATATTTTCCAATGTATTTGTATTTCTTCATATTCACTTCCTTGTCATTTTTATATTATTACAGGCTTATTTTGGGTCACAAAACCCTTGACCGAAATATTTAAACAAATTCCTTTCATAAAAACTAGACAAGTTCAAAAGGATAGGGTTAAAATACTTTAAGAACTATAATAATTTCCTATGAACTATATTTTACACCAAAGAACTACACACTTTTCAATTTTCTCTTGTACAATCTTTCTCATACTCTGTTAGATTTCCTTAAAACCCCATAAATTGATTCACAACTTTCTAACTGCAAAAACCTAAAAACACAAATAATTGATATTCCGAAAACTTAAATAACAAATACACTAAGTTTTCTAACTAAACAAGCACAATGGAGAATAAATTAGAAGACAAACACATCAACACATAGAAAACAAGATATATCTGGGAAACCCCAACTCCAAAGAAGACCTGCAACGTTGTGTGTCTAATATTTTCTTTAGCAAAGGATTTTTCTTTTAAGAATTATAACCAGGGAGAAACTTCCCTTTTATCACAATAAAAACTAATTAATCCTCCAAGATGAATTGGCCCCCTGCCTATGCACTATATCTAAAAAATATTGTGCAAATCAACTAAACTGTGAAAACATGTGAGCGCAAATCCTCTCTCCTGCACACACATGTGAATGGTATGACTTAGCTAGGGTTGTAAGAGCTTAGCACTTACTCAATATCTTCCTTGATCCTATATCACTTCAATCTACTAAAACCCTCAGATATTCCTTCACTGATCTAACACACATGTCTTGTGCTCAACTTACTTGCCATTAACTCACTCCATCTCCTCTTATAATTTCGATCTCAAAGTGGCAGTCTTTTGGGTTCTTCTACTAGTCTTAACACTTATAAAAATGAAACCCTTACTTCTCTACTCCAATAAACACTCCCTCGTAGAGAGGAAGGTGTTTTTCACTACCCAAATTCTCTCTAAGGTATGCAAATTTGGTTCCTAGCAATGCCTTGGTTAGAATGTTTTTTGTTTGCTCCTCTATTAGTGCATACTGGAGTGAAACTATACCTCTCTGAACAATATATCTAATGTGTTGATAATGTTGTTAAAGAATGTAACTAGGTTTGATCTTCATAATTGTATTTGAGTCATAATGAAATGTATTTATGAAATGAAAGAAAAAGAAATTATTATTATTATTATTATTATTATTATTAAAGCATGGGTTTCATGCTTGGGTCATCATGTTTTAGGTCAAAGTCCCCATTGAGGACTTATAGAATATATACTGAGTCATTACAACCATTTTCCATTTAAAGAGACCCTTATTGGGCTTTTGAATCATGTAAAAATATTTATTATTGAGTCAAATAAGTTATTTGTCACCTCCACACCAAGTTTGCCTAAAGGAGATCCTCAAACAGGGTAATTCAACCTTACCAGGAGCCTATATATTGAAGCAATTTGAATTCATTTGGAGCATTCTCTCACATAGAAGTTTGATATTCAAGAAGGAGGTAGAAAAAGTGTGAAATTCCAAGAGTAGAAGGAGAAGTGTTGGAAAGATCAAGATCGAAGTTTTTGGGTCATCTCTCTCTCACACGTGTGGATTTTATGGTCTACTACTAGAGGGTCGAAGTGTTGTTGCTGGATCGAAGTCTAATTGTTGGCTTGAAGTTGTTGTTGGGCTAACTGTTGGGTCAAATTCGTTGTTGGGCTAACTGTTGGGTTGGATTTGTTTTTGGGCTAACTGATAGATTAAAGCTATTGTTGGATTGAAGTATTATTGTTGCTACAAGTTGTTTCTAGGTTGAATTTATTGTTAAAATGATTATCATCTACAAAAGGAATAAAAAGGTTGAATTGGTGTAGAGGAATTTTGTGTCTAAGTCAAGAGTCTTGGATTATCTCATGAAGTTATTAAGGAAGAACTGTTGACTGGGCTTTCCCCTAGATAGGGGTTTTTCCCTAATTTTTCGCCTACATCTGGTGTTTGTGATCTTTTTTTTATTGTTTTGGAAGTTTCTTGATGAAGTAAAATATACAAGAAGAACATAAGGATAAGAAAGTCAAAAGTAATTATCTATATAAAGAAAATATTTATGCCTTTCTAATTTTATAACAAATGTATGTCAATTTGCTTAAAGTGATCATGAAACACTAAATTTTCAAAGAGCTTGATGTAGCTCTTATTGTCATAGTGTATCATTGTATCCTCCAACTCTGTCATGAACAAACCCACAAGAAGCTTCCTCAAACAAATAAATTTGTGCCTTGCCAAACTAGCAGCCATGTACTCAACCTCAGTTGAGCTCAATACATTTGATCTCGACTTCCTGCAGAACTACGAAACAGTGGTTGATCCAACACTAAATGTGTAACTTTATGTTCTCTTCCTACTTAATCTGCATTAGTGAAGCCCTCAAGCTTCAACTAGTCAACCTATTTGTACCACAATCCCTGCTCTATTTCCCCCCTGAAATATCGCAACATGTGTTTAGAATCAACCAATGTACTATGGTAGGCTAAAAAAAACTGACTCAAAGAGTTAACTACAAAACATATATATGACTGTGTGTACACCAAATACATAAGAGACCCAATCATTTCTCAATAAAGTGTAGGATCTACTCGCTCTGATCTCGATGTATCCACCTTCCTCCAAATAGAGGTGTGGTCATGTGCCTGCAATCCTACATATGAAATCTCCTCATAATCTGCAAATCGTACTTTCCTTGTCCCACAAAGATCTCCCCATCACCCTGCCATACCTCTAGCCCAAGGAAATAATACAATAGCCCCATATACTTCATATCAAGTCGGTCTGCAAGATCTCCCTTACACTCTTTAATGAGATTGTTTTCACCTATTAAAATCATATTTTCCACATATAGAACCAAAATAAATGGCTCACCTCCAACAACAATGTAGTAGATTTTAGGGTCTACTTCACTCTTAGTGAAGCCCAATCCCTAAAGATAATTTTCTATCTAAGCATACCATGTCTGTGAAGCATTCTTGAGCCCATAAAAGGCTCTCTTAAGTCTACAAATGTGTGTATTTGTTCTCCATGTCTCAAATCCCTCTGATTGCTCAATGTAAATTTCCTCCTCAACAACCCCATTAAGGAAGGTTGTATTCATGTCCATCTAGTGGATCTTCCACCCCATCTATGTTGTAATACCTACGACATGCCTGACGGACAAATACCTCACAAATGGGCAAAGGTATCTTCATAATAAACCCCCTCTCTCTGCAAGAACCCCTTGGCCACGAATCTTGCCTTGTACTTTCAATACTCTCATCAGCTCCATGATTGATCTTGTAGACCCAACGAGAGCCTACCACATATTTTCCCATTGGCCCTGACACCACTTCCCAGACATCATTCTTCATGATGGAGGCATACTCCTCCACCTAGGAATCTTTCCACACCTATTAAGTGGCTACCTCCTGATTATTGGAAGGTTTAGCATCCGACAACTTTTCCATAAGTGCCATATATCCTATGTACCTATATGGTTGTATGTTGTGTCGAATTGATGTAATAGGAGCATGAACTTCCTCTTGCACCTCCTGGATAAACTGAGTGTCCCATCTCACTCTCCTTCTCCTAGTACTGGGAATCATTTCCTAAGTGGGCTTGACTCTCTCCTCCAACTGTGTGTCAATTTCGTCCTCATCTTGCCTATGCAGAATTGTGGTATGAGGTATTGATTGAGTTTCCTACTTAGGAGCTTGTTGCTCCTCATCCTGAACTGTAGTTTCCTCACTCTCTAAGGACTTTTTCAAGGCCCTGTCCTTCTCAAACTTCATGTCTCTTCTAATAATTGTCTTCCCATGTGCTAGAATGTACACCCTATACACCTTGGATGTCTCATCATAGCCCACAAGTATTCCCTTCTCTATTGTGGGCTCTAGATTCCTCCTCTTCTCCTCTGGTACATGGCAATGCACATGGCTACTGAATATGTTAAAAAGAGACATATATGATTTCTTCCCTATAAACGCCTCCTCTAATGTAACTTGCCCCAACTCTCTGTGGGCTTCAGTTCTGCAAGAAAATTGTTGTATTGCATGACTTTCCCAAAGAAACTTGGGCAGCCCCTAGTCATGCAACATAGCTTTGGCCACTCCAACTATGGCCCTATTATTGCACTCTACCACCCCGTTCTCCTAATTATTATATGTTGTGTTCAACTCCTCTAGATTCCCTCCTTGGTACACAACTCCTTAAATTTTTTTGAGGTATTCTCCCTGTTGAGAAATCTATGACAGTTAGCTTAGGGTGATTTCTCTTTACTTTGATAATCGTTTGCGATGTTGTTTTACTTTAACTTGGTGTGCTTTCAGTTAGGTTCTTCTTTACTTGATTATTATAGAGTTATTATCATCAAACAGCTACCAAACTATGAAGATCAATAGAACAAGTGGAAACAATATATAGACTACTAGTTAGGGACTTATTTTCAACACCAACTATCAACTCTTTGGTGGAGATCATGATATCATCATATGCTTGTAGGGCTCATCCTTTCTTCATATTCATGTCATGGATGAACTTTAACTTCTTCATCATGGCCATCATCTCTTCATTGGGAAGTGGCCTTCTTTATCATCATCTGGCTATCCTTCATATTTCTACCTCTATCCAAGTCATATTCCTTCAAGGGTTTTCCGTCCAAGACTATGTGTACTAATTGTAGGTAGATTTCTACAACCCTCTTTTAGTAGCATTGTTCCAAGCCAACTAGTTTCTTGCTTTCAAAAATTAAAAAGTGAACTTTTAACAATATAATTACTTCCTCATGATGGCATTTCGTCATAATATCAGCTTCTGCAACATCAACATATTATTTGAACCCATCTCCAAGACATTTACTATCAAGTTTTTCCTTCTTCATCATACACATCAGGGCCCTCATAACTTATTCATGGACATGTCATAGCTAATCCTTCTATATATTGATTAATTTTCTAAGTGCTATAGATACATCTTGACGAACTCTTCTTCTAAATTTTTCATGTACTACCTCCTCAAGGTCTCAATACATAGTTCCTTCATCATAGGAACAGTTGTTTCCAACCACCTCATATTATTCATGAGGTCATATAGTGTTGATTCTATCTTGTCATCATGTAGAAGAGTTCAAGGCATATTGTATTTATGCCTTCATGTATCATTCAAAAGGAAGATGTAGGTTTTAACCCCGTACAGAAATTACCTGCATACGAATTCTAAATCACAAGAAAAATAAAAAATGTGAGAGAATAACACATAAAACACATATACACAGATATTTCCCACTGGATCCCAAAACCGGGACTACCAGCTTGATTTTTCATTATATTCCTTTCAATGTTACAATACATATTTATACATGCCAAAGCATCCAATACCATGGACCGAAAAACCATCATGTCCAATACCATGGACCAAAAAACCATCGATCCAATACCATGGACTGAAAACCATCGCGTCCAAGAAACGTGTGCGAAATTCATGCACAAAACCATAGGTGGGTCCGCCCAACCTAACATAGGGTCCAAAACCAAAATTTTTCGGGGCGTTGCCTCGGACCCCATAAAGTGAGGTTACGGGTACCCCTCAAACCCCCTGTTAACTATCTAGAAAGAATATAACACAACCCAACAATCGCCCACTTGTTGTTTTCTTTCCACAAGGGGCCACAGGAGAGCTTAGTCATTTTTCCAGCCCTGAAACACCCATTGTTTCTCTACACCAAGAGAACTTCTCAGAGCTCACAGATTTTGTCAATGCATCTGCTGTATTCTTCAAAGTGTCCACCTTTACCAGCAACACCTTTTTGTCTTCTATCATATCCCTCACAAAGTGATACTGAACATCAATGTGCTTTGTCTTTGAATGATAAGCAGGGTTCTTCGCCAAGAAAATTGCACTTTGCTGTCACAGTCTATCCTTATAGCTCCCTGTACTAACCCCATACTTGAACACAATCTCTGCAACCAAACTGCTTCCTTGCTTGCATGAGTGGCTGCCATGTATTCTGCCTCTGTAGTTGATAGTGCCACTACAGATTGTTTCTTACTCATCCAACTGACTGCACCTCCAAATAGGTTAAACACATACCCACTTGTAGATCTTCTCTGATCCAGATCTCCAGCCCAGTCTGCGTCAACAAAGCCACGGATATCCAACACTCTGTCCAATCCTGGTCTTCCTTGGTAGCACAAACCATAATCACTAGTGCCACGCAAATACCTGAAAACCCGCTTCACTGTTGTCTAGTCCTCCTTCCTTGGTTTTGACATAAACCTGCTCAATACTCCCACTGCATGTGCAATGTCTGGTCTAGTACAGACCATTGCATACATCAATCTACCAACTGCACTTGCATATGGAACATGGGACATGTCCTCTTCCTCTTCTTGTGTCTTGGGACACTGTTCAACAGATAACCTCACACCTACAGGAATAGGAACCTTCACCAGTTTACTATCCTGCATATTA